>BPTQ01000009.1:150919075-150941523 GCA_019973895.1 Chrysanthemum seticuspe | reverse complement strand
CTAGGCATCTTGAGGCAGAATCAAAGAAGCCCGTTCCAAAAGATCCAAAAAAAGAACAAACATACACTCTGTATGGATTTACATGGGTGTTGAAGGTTAGATTTTACTTGTACTATACATTATTTGTGGTTGTATATATTCTGATGGTTAATCTTAATAATGTGTTGGCATTGTTCATTAGCCATTGGCTTGGTTCCCTAGGCATTGTTCTGTAGTCAGTGTAAGTGTTTGTGTAGATTTAAGGATGTTATGGTTGATGGTTTCGCAGTAGATAAATACATAGAAACGATTTGTAAACAGTTGGTTGAAACCACTGACAATGTGTCTTCATCCACTGCTAGTTCAGAAGAACCCACTGCTGCAACAACACGTTATGTAATTGTATCCCCTGTTACTACATATACAACCACTGCTATCCTAACCACTGCAACCATAATCACAACCACTATAATCACAATCACTAACTCTTAATTCAATGTATTTGTTTTTTCAGATTTGGATTATGGAGACATTCCCAAACAGCTCCCAGTTCTGGACCAAAGACCCAGAGAAGATCCCACGTTCTCTAGCTTGGTCAAAAGTAAAAAACTTTGAAAAAAAACATTACACAATTTTATTTGATCCGGTAAGTAAAAACCCAAAATTAGTTAACTGTTGTATGTTTTTATTGCATTTAGCATATCAGCTTATCTCCTTTGTTATTCAGGCTTTCAGACCACTACAGAAGATTGTACCGACAAATGCCGAGCTGAGTTGTCCGTGGTACATTCGCAGTATGGAGTACATCCGTCAACTAGATTCCCAACTTGTTGAAAGAAGAGAAGAGTTGGCTGACCAACTGATGGTGGAAGAAGAGGAAGGTATGGCTGGTCTGGATGTATGCGGTGGAATTCAAGCCGATTTAAATGTCCCTTTCTGTGACGCCGATGAAGTAGTTACAGAAGGTCAAATGTCTAGTGTCAATGACAAAGCTGTTGAAGAAGAGATTGCTGTTGGGTTTGGTGAAATGTTGAATATGAATGAGCCTGAGAAGGTTGAAGATGTTGGAGCCTGTAATGTTGAGGTTGCAGATGGGATCAAATGTGACAAAGCGGAATCGTCACATACCTTAGATAAAGATCACTTTCGTGCCGAGCTTAAATCCCTTAAGTCCTGGGTTGGTACTATAGAAGAACGTATAGGAGTAGTTGGTGTATCACAGCTCTTATGTGAGTTACACAACGTACAAAAGAGAATTGTGGTAATTGAGGATGCTTTAGGAATAAAGTCACAAGATGATGTTGGTGAGATTAAGGTAAAAAGCTGTTATTTGAATTTTCTGTTACTTCATTCCACCAAAATGGTCTCTTTGATTGCCTAAGTAAGTTAACTTTTTTACAGGTGGATACTGTTGATGCCAACAAACCGTTGGCTACTACCGATGAACACACCCCAATCAGGACCAACATAGGATCCGATGACAAGCAGAAGCTGTTGTATACCGATTCCAATGAGTTTACCTGGCCTATGACCCAAGTTATGAAAGCTGCTTTATCGGGAGGTGTTGACGATGCTCATCATTCCAACAATATAATGCAGGTGGAAAACAAATTTGATTTTGCTGCCTTACCAAATTTGAATGATGAGTTCTCAGACATTGCTTATGATGGGTTTGATCCAACTCCTGTTGACGTACGCATATATATATATATATATATATATATATATTGTTTTTTTTCCCTTCTTTTATTTTTTTCTATTTCAATATTAAACCCACATACCCTTTATCTAGGAATAGATGGATGTGAATGGTGCGGAAAAAGATAATGACAGTGCCAAGGGTAAGAAATTGTTGTTTGGCGGCCACCTCTTTGGTGGGAATGGTTTGTGCAGTTTACGCTTACATTGTTAGACCCGTGGCTGCAGCAGGGGGCTTTACCGGTAGACAACGTTTATGATCCCGCTGCGCAAGGTGCTCCACAATTAGACACACTGGATATGGATGTTGAGGAAACGGCTATGGAAGGGGCAGATACACAAACTGTTGAAGTGATATGCCTTGATGATGAGGATGGGCAAGATGTTGTCAAGGTACATTTAATTATCTTATCAACAAACAAGTCCCTACTTTTCATTTGATTACTATATACATTAATACATTTGCATAGATAGCACATAAACACACATCAAAACAGTGTTCGACACCTAAAAAACAAATATGATACTAAATACATAAATGACCATCATCATAATCTACATTTTAGTTCCAGAGCTCTCTCCCTTGCTTTTCTTAATTGCTTTGAGTCGTTGAAACAGTATTTCAAGACTAGTAATCCTATTTTCCAAATTATAAATATTTTCAAATAATGTAGGATTATTCACATGTTGCTCCACTTGGTTGTTATCATCTTCCTCAGTTTGTTGCACCACCTCCCTTTGCTGCATCACCTCACTTTGAAACTCTTCCTCTATCTCATTTTGCTGCACTATCTGACCTTGCTGCACCACCTCAGTTTCAGCCTCCTCCTCATTCTCTAGATCTTCCTCATCTTCATATTCTTCCTCCTCTTCCTCATCAACTCCATAAATCTCATCCCAGTAGAAGTCTTGGCGACGCAGCCAAGTAAGGATATTTGTCCTCATCCACACACTCACTTGCCTATATGAACCATATTTTGACATTGGTTCTTCCCCAAAAGCATCTAACACTGCGTCAAAAAGCAAATTGTTTTTTAAGACAAACTCGTACTCTTCTTCATCATTTTGAAAGTTTCCATTTGGTGTTGCCATTGTTCTTGAGCGAGAATAAGAGAGAATAAAGTGAGATTTGTGATAATAAGAGACCAGAAACTAGGAAAATTTTATGTAGTAGGATATGTAGCAGTAACAAGAATCTTATCTTTTACATTGTGCTGTACTTCACTTAGAATAAAATACTGTCTTTTACTGTGTGCAAAGAATCTTATCTTATCTTTACAATGTGCTACAGTTGATATAATTATTAAAATATCAATTTATCTTTTTCATTAATAATTCACTTTTACAACCTAGGAAACATGCAAACTATTTTCTTTTTCACTTATGGTTGACTTGACTGTTTGAGTGTCTTACGACAATTCATTTGCTTCCGAACATTAGTTTTACGGCTAATAGGACCAACATCTTGCGCATTGGCTCCCAACCTTTGTGATTGCTTAGAGTTACCAACGCCAGTTGGTTTTATAACTTGTTTTTTTTCAATACAGTATATCTCTCTTCTTATGTCTTCTAGCACTTCAGCTGGTAATCGGTAAGTAGGTTCAGCATCTGGTCCATATAATTCATATATTTCAGGAAACATTACCTCTCTTGCTACCTTTATCGACCACTCCCTTTCATCGTGGTTTTCCTCAAACCTAACTCCTTTAGAACTCGACATAAATCAATTAATGTGATCGAAATATGGTTATGAAACTGAAAATGGATAGGAGCAAATATTTGTTGGAAATATGGTGAACAATAAGATCATGGTTTCGCTATTAAATAGACACCACGTGCTAAGTCACATGTAAATAGTTAAACATACATAGTCAACTTTGCAGGGGATTTACTTTTGAAAATAATAAAGGGCCCTGAACAAACAGTCATGATTTGTTGTTCTTGTCCTTAAAATAGACACCACATGGTTAGTCATGACTAAAAAAATTTATGCCGTAGAATAACAGTTGAGTATTGAAGTTATTTAATTGTTGGATAGTCGAGCTGTTTGTTAAAAGATGAATCGTTTTTTTTTAAAGGCTGCAAATATCAGATTAGTTTTCAACTCCCTTAAACGTAAGAGGAAGCCAAGGAGATATTGCACCTCACCCTATACTACTCCACCAGCCACTACTCCAAAGAGAAGGCGTTCAGTACGGCTTAATTGTCAAACCCCATCCCCTCCTAACGCTCCAGATTTTGATGATACATTGGAACCGTTTGTGGAGGTATTTGACCGTGTCCTTATATGTCTCTTACTTTGTAATACAAACATTAATTAAAAGAGTTAATTTGTTCTAATTTAGAATCTGTCGAGAACTGGGACTGGGAAGAAAAAAACCAAAAAGGTAACTGTGCCATGTTCCGTTCAAAAATTTTTGAAAGAGAATAATGGTACTAGGTTTATTTTCCCATGGGGCAATGAAGAGACTATTGCTGATCTCCGGTTTTGGGACTGTTTATTGGCTACGGGTGCAAACAAGGATGGATGGTTGAGGGACGAGGTGCGTATAAAATCAGTTGTTAGTATTCTACCATAAATGTTTCTTTGTGATTCCCACATGTTTTTAATAATGTGCCCAATTGTGTAAACAACACCTTGACGTATGGGTAGATTTGCTGTGGCATTTCCGACCATCAGATGCCGAGTGGGCTATTGTGGGTCCCTTTTTCACACCTCAAGTAGTTAATGACTGGGTACGAACCTATTGGGCAAATGGTGTAAAGTACCCGGTGCCTTGGGCTGATGTTGAAAAGGTATTTATTTCTTTCCATATTGCCGTAGGTATCTGAAAATGTTCAGCGGGTGCGTTATGCTGATGTCATAAATGATGTAGGTACTATTTCCAATAAACGAACCTGACAAGCATTGGGCGGTAGGAGAGCTGCATATCAGTACGGGTGTTTTGACATTGTATGATTCGTTTCCAGCCTTTACAAACAATCGTATTTGGTGGAAGGATACCATGCCTGCAAAATTTCAGTATTGGCTGCCAAAATTACTAGATGAAACGGGAGTCTTTGCAGCAAAAGGCATAGATATCAACGCCTATCAGATTAGCTTTCAAAAATGTGTTGACGTCCTGATCTGCGCTAAACCGTCAAGTCAAACAGACTTAAAACAGCTTAAACACAAATGCAATGAAGATCAGAGAATATAGTGAATTCCCGGGTCGTTAAGTCCCACGGAGACTCAATGGTGTGCAAACACTGATTCAGACGATAGAATGATCACTAATGATAGCGATCAGAAAGGATTAGGATTGAATATTACACTACTGAAAAAGTTTATAAAATAAAGCGACTTAAATGCAAATTAAGAAAATTAAAAAGATAAAATCTATTAAATAAATGCTATCACTATTTTTACAATGATGATTTACGTTTAAAACCTAAAACTTTAAAACTTACGTTTAAATAAAAATTACGTAAACGTACAAATAAAAACGTGAAACTTATACAATATAAATCCTAAAAATATGAAAAATACATTTTTACAATCCTAATGATAAAATAAAATTTATAGAAAAAGAAAATTATTTTTAACACTATTAAATTAATTATTATTAATTAAAAACTATTTTAAACTATTTAATAATACTCTAAAATAAAAGAAAATATGAAATAAGACTAGAAAAATAAAGTTAAGACTTAAAAAAATCTAAAATATGATAAAACTAATTTTAAAACTGAAAATATATTTTTTTAGACTTTTTATGTATTTATTACTAATTTAAAACTATTTAAAACTAATTAAAATGCTAGAAAATACTTATTAAGCTAAGAAAATTATGGAAAAATACTTTTTATGCTATTTATATTTATCTAAACTTAAGAAAAATGAAAACTTATTTTTTTTGAGACTTTTCTTAATTATTTGTATTAAAAGCTAATTAAAAAGGATTAAAAACTAATTTAAATAAAGAAAAATAGCTAAACACTTTAGAAAAATCTGAAAATTTAAGGAAAACTCTAAAATTATACTAGGAATAAAGGAAAAATGGAAAAACAAGGGCTTGTGTGGAAGGATTTGAAACTGATGTGGAATGAGCTTAAAAATAAGCACTTCCAATAAGCAAATGAGGTCCAAAAGCTACCAAACTGATAATGAAGCTCTAATAAGCTAAAAGAATTGAAATGGAACAAGAATCAACAAGCTACAAATACTGAATATAAGCTAGTACAGATTTGAGAATATGAGATTTTAAGCTAAAACAGTGAAAGGGTACCCTCTTCAAGCCAAGAAATAAGCACTAAAATAAGCTGGAGACAAGGAAACCAAAGAAGGAACTTAGAGTGGACCTGGTTGGCTATCTAATTCTCAAAGCTCAAACTTAAACAAGCTCAAATGAGCTCAATGCAAGAGCTACAAAAAACTGCAAAAGCCCTGTGCAGGCAACAGTGCCCTGCACAAGGCATATGGCTTCATATTGATAAGCTTCTTTGAAGCTTCTAAAAAATTGAGAAAAATCTGGAAAATTGCTACTAAGAAACAAGACCAGCTTAATATTTTAGAACCATAAGTTTTATTGACAATGGCTCAGAAATGAGCTTGTGAAAATTCATCCTTTTTGACCCAAAACTGAGTTTTCAAAGTTTTTGACTTTTTATCAAAACTTAAAAGTTGACTTTATTGAGTTTTGATCTAGCTTTCTTAACTGCAAATGATGTAATTTGATGAAATGAGGCTATAGCAAGCTTTATCTATGATATCTAAACATGAAACAAAAGTTTGATCTTGCAAAAAGCTCAACAGTGAGCTGCTAAATCACATTAATTGGAATTTTGACTTTGAGCTCTAGCAGACACAAAAACTTGACTCAAATGAGTATAAATGAGCTAAACAAACATAGTTCTACAAGTCCTAACCACTGAATTCACTTAAATAACAGTTATAGCAATGGATCCAAACACCCTTGTTAAAGACTGTTTTGAAGCTTTTGTTACTAAAATAAGTTTCTGAACCAAGCAAGCTATTAATTAACTTATATAAACTATATTAAAACAGACTTTAACTAGAATTAACACTGTATAAGCTCTAGAATTAAGAAATGCACATTTTAAGAAAAGGCCTTACAAAATGAATTCAAGCTCAAAACATAGATTCAAGGATTGAGATCACACCCTATGGCTTCCCAAGAAGCTCTAGACCATTAAGCAATCCAAATTCAGCTCTGCAACAGTGTCTTGATCATCATTCCATAGGTTTTTTATTTTCAAGCTATTTTTGAGTAATTATTTGGTATTTTCTGTTTTTGAGATTAAACAAAATTTTACACTTACTAAAGCTTTCAGAAGCTATAACATGAACTTTTATGAGCTTTTGAATCCAAGATAATAACTGTTAACACCCTTTAAATATTTTGAAGATTCAAACTTAAAAATGGCATTAACTAAATTCGTACATAAAACTTAAAATTGAGACTGAAAGTAGATTCTTGATACACTGAAAATAAGATTACAAATGCTTGAAAGTTTTTAACATAAACTAGAAAACATAAAAACTTAAAAACGACATGTTTTAAAACTAAATTACTCTACTACTCTCCTCTCTTCTCTTTCTTCCTTTCTTTTATAGGTTCTGAGTTCCACTTGAGTTGTCAGTCAAATCCCACTTCAATTGGCAGCCATTGGATCTCTTGGAGCATTTTTGACCATGGATTGAATTTTTGGCGCCAAAACGTGTTAGCTAGATGAGGGGTTGAGTGAATGGGGAAATGATGCATTAAATGATTCTTGTATTGTTGTTGAGGTGGGGGGACAAGAAGAGGAAAAGAGTGAGGAGGGGGAATGGATGTGTTTGATATTTGCAGGCAGTGGTTGGGAGGAAGGGGAAGAAAAGGCGCCAAGTGGGTATTCGTTTGACCAGTGTTGACTGGGTAGATATTAATAGGGGGGGTTCAAATTAGGTTGTGGCAGGGGTCAAGGAGGTATTGACTAGTCCAAAATAGGTAATAAGGGTTTTAAATACAAGGACTATAAGTGTAAATTCTGAAAAATCAAGGACTAAGGTTACCAATTCTGAAAAGTTATTCCAAGGGACCACAAGTGACAACCTTCAAAAGTATAAGGACTAACTTTGCCATTTTCCAATTTCCAGGGGCCATTTCTGACATTTTTCAAACTTGAGGGACCAAAGTTGTAATTTTGCAAATTTTATATTTCAAGGGTTTGTTTTGACAACTTTTGAATCCCATGGACCTTAAATGACATTTTCCTTTATTTTGATTTACCAGGGACTGTTTTTGACAACTTTTGAAACTTGGGGGACTAAAACTGCCAATTTTGCAAATTTGATACGTTTTTCATCTGATTTTGATATTTTTGCATTTAAAACACATAAAACACTGATTTGTGATATTTTCATCATTTTGATGTGTTTCTGAGTGTTTTCAGATGATTTTGCAGTTTATTTTGTACAAAAATGATGAGTATTTAGACACTCATCACGTCCCCAAACAAACAGGTCAATACGGTGACTGTGGGATATGGTCTTGTATTAACCTATATAGGCTGACTCATAACATGCCATTAGAGTATGACGATCCTGCAGAAACAGCTCTTGCCTATCGTGAAAGAATGTTTGAGTACCTATGGAAATACAAGATTCAGTATGCTGGTCATTGACTATATTTATTACAAGTTGTTGTATCGTCAACACTCATTGACTAAGTATGTATATAATTGGTACATAAAGGTGTTAGCTTGTTGTATGGTCATTCTTTGTGTATGTATAATCAATTGTAGTAACTATTGGAATGATAAATCTGTAAATATCCAAAATGTTTTGTCAATGTTTGTAAATATTATTAGTTGATATTATTATTGCTTGTTTAAGTTCTAAGGATCACTACTCAAAACTGATTACATATAAATTATGATATTACATTTAAACCAGCTTCCAATCTTCTACTAGCCGTGGTTTATTCTAAACTAGCCGTCATATCTTCTCAACTAGACGTGGTTTCAACAGTCCTTATAGTCGTGGTTTTGATCATACTTGCCGTGGTATCTTTTCAACTAGCCGTGGTTTTGATCTGAACTAGCCGTGGTTTCTTTCTGAACTAGCCGTGGTTTCTTCATACTAGCCGTGGTTTCTTCATACTTGCCGTGGTTTAGTTGAATAATTCAATCCATGGTTTGACCCACCATCCTACTCAGCCTTCCTTATTAGATACACCACCCATTCTACTTAACCTTCCTTGAGAGTTTTAATGCCAAAGGACCTTGTACACCAACAATCTTTTGAATCTTCAATAGCAATTGATCTACCATTGGATTTGTTGATATGGTTCCTTGTGGATCAAGCGTCGCTTCCAACATTTTCCTGGCAACAGTTTTGGACAATGGATAGGCTTTGTCAATAAACATGAAAAACTTATCCTTAGTAGATTGTACAGCATGTACTCTGGAATGCTCATAAAGCATCCATTCAACTACTTCAAATTTTTCCAGAATTTGTCCGCTGGATTAGGTTGACACATGTTTTTCACTGATCTCCACACCAACCTTGCTAATCCTCCAGTTGGCCCATGCTTTCCATATCTAAAATCAATGACTTTCCATAACTGTTCCAAATCCTCTTTTGATAGAAAGAACAACAAGCTTCCAAACTACGTATGTACTTCTGCATCCATCTGCTCTTGTTATTTCAATCACTTCTCTACCATTGTCAGTGATTATTTTCAAATCATTAACTGGCTGACCTGCGCTTAGTGGTGTACAATTAATCGGCTCTTGTATATCACTCACCTTAAGATACACATCCATTCTTTCTTCCCTCTCCATCCCTTCATCCAATTTTTGTTTCTTAGAACGCACATTCTCCCGAATTTCTGCCATTCGCTTTTGTTCGTTGTTGATCCAATCAGCTTCTTTATCAGAATTCATAGGAATGAAATCATCTTTCATTATTAACCAACGTTCATACAGCTTTTCAATCTCTTCGTCCGTGCATTTTTTTCAAATCCTTGGCTTTGCAAAATTCCACGTTGTTGAGAATTGAGATCATGAAATTTCTCCTTTGAGCCCTAGTTGGAGGTTTGTTATTCTTACTATTATATGGTACGACACTTCTCTCCTTCTGCATTTGTCTCGCCCTCGCAGCAAGAACCTTTGACCTTGATGGAACATCTAATAGTGCCCATTCTTCATTACTCCATTCCAACTTTATCATTTCAGAACCCTGAACAAATGCTTGTTCCTTGTTCCATCGATCAATCACTCTCATACTAGCTTCATCTTGTTCTTTTTTTTTTGTAAAGCTAGATATTCAGCCTTAAAATTTTCATCCAATTGTATTGATAAAAGACGATCATGTGAAATCTGATCCTCCTTACTATCAAATTGAAGTTCATCTACTTCAGGTTCAGAAATAGCTTCACCCTTTCCTATGTCTCGTTGATCTACTACTTTATTCACTGGCTCCCCATTCTTCAAAGTATTAGCCAATTGTTTATTTCCAGTAGGTTCAATTACAATGGGAACAGGTGCAATAACAGAATCAGGAATTGCTAAGGTTCTACATAAGTTCAGCACCGTACCTGCAACCTCCTTCTCCTACGATGGTGGTGTTACAGCAGTTGTGATAATCCTACCATCAGTGGTTGTAGTAGCAATATGTGTATCTGACGTAACTGTTGATGAAATAACCTCTAAGGTTACAGCAGTGCTGTCATTTGTATCATCATTAGATACTGATACAACATGCACAACTTCTTCCTCTTCGTCTTCAACTGCAACATTAAAAGGTTCTACCATTTGTTCTTTTCCTTCCTCTATCAATTCTGCTTTTCCAACCTTCAACCCTTTAGCCAAAGGTTTAGCCAAGGGTTTCGGACCAGTGGGTCTAAGTATAATAGGAAAATGTGCAGTACCCGATCCAGTCCGACTCGGTAAGCTTTTACATAACTTCATCAATGTTCCGGCAACCTCTTTTTCAACTTCCTTGGGTGTTTGTGTGACCGTGGTTGTCATTAAGGTCGCATCAGTTCTTTCATTTGTAATACCAGGGGATTCACCGTCAATCGGAGTGGTTGTTTCGTGCCCCACTTGAAGCACATGATATCCACTATCGAAATCCATATCAACATCCATGTTTACCTCCTCCCCTGAACAAATGCTTTTGCTCCTCCCCTTTGAGGACCTGCCTTTCTTAGTTAACTTCATTACTCTATTAGATGCACCAAACCTTGGTCTTCTTACTCTCTCCAACACATAAACCCTGTGCTTCAACCTTCTTATTGTATTTTCCATTTGTGTACATTTAGCCTTCAATTCATTAACTACTTCTATAATATTCTCACCATATGTGGTACCCGTGGGATCTGATACGGTGGCATTGGGTTGAGCTTCAATGGTAGCAGTGGGAGCAACATCATTGGTTTGGGTGTTTTGTGATTCAGGTAAAGGTAATGGTTTAGCAGTGGATCCTGTTGGGTTAGCAGTATGTTCAGAAGTTGTCGGAGTGGGTTGAGCATCATTGCTTTGGTTGGGTTGGGATTCAAGCACCTCCTCATTTTCAGGAATGTCTGGCAGGTTAAGCATATTAGGGAATAAAGGTGTAATCTTTCCTGAGAACTTGTCATTTTTTTTCTCAAGTGTGTAAACACCCTAGGAGACATATGATGTACCTCATACTCCCTTTTATGATGAATGGGTGCCGTGATCTGTTTCTCAACTATTAATTGAACAAACCTAGGATATAAGTAGTATTTACCCTTTTCTTTAATGTTCTTTATTAACCCCTCAAAGATCAACCTAGACCAGTTAAACACCCTCCCCTGTGATAAACATATGATAGCAGTTGCAATTTTTGATGGAAACTCATCAAAGCCAGTGGTCTTATTGCTTAGACACATAAGCAAAGTATGTATTAAAAACTTCCATTGGGGTGAGAACATACCTTTATGATACTTAATTCTTTCCACATTTTTCTCATAACCCAATCTTTGCAACCCCTGAAAAATATCATCATCAGACAAATTGACAACCCCATCAGCATCATCCAGCTTCAAAACATCCCTAATCACATCCTCTTTGACTATTATCTCGTTCTTATCAACAAGACTCCTAATAAACTCGGCTCCATCTCGTTCTTGAATTTTTGCCTTCAACCAAAATTGATGAATGTAGTCTTGAACAATGATAGGTTGTACACTTATTGCATAGTGAATTGGTGTGTGTTTGAGAAAAGCAATCATCTCATGGAACCCTTCAGTATGATTGTTCTCGGTTAGGTATGCAACGACGTTGTGTGTGGTGGGATATTCTTTCGGCAATCGTGTCATTTGGATGTAAAACACGTTTAATTATCAGTTTGGGAGTTGTTAGGGTTTGTGTAGAGCGCCAATTTCAAGTGTGTAAAGATGAATAATTTGATAGCGCAGTGATTTGGGGATTATATACTAATAGATCAACATGTTACATAACAGCCCCTTGAGTTGCCCACACACAGGGGTGGTTAGAAACATACTACCCGTGGGTTGCCCAAAAAAATTGCACTTGCTGTCGTTTTCCCACAAACCATCTACCCACTTATAGTAAGTGCTAAACAACAAGACAAATAGTCAATGACTTCATTTACTACACAACAACTAACACCTTCTACCCATTTGATAGTAGTCCTTACTGGATAACTCTTTGATGTACTTATTAGATGATTGTATGAATGGGAAGTAAACAGCACTGCATAAGTTGATGTAGTTTTATAAATTAATGAATAATTTCCAAATATATATGTTGAACATAAACACAAAGACCTTGACAGATCTTAAGCACTCGAGATCGTTTATGTTGCCTATGTAATCACAAGCAAACTAAGAACACTATGATAACTAAGAACACTATGATCTTCTATAGATCTTTTATTTACTGAAACACTATGTTTCAAAACTGCTTCCACCGCTTTTCTATTACAAAACTATAACGTTCCTTTTATAGACAAGGAACTCTACACTATCAAACATAGACAAAGCATGCACCTCGACAAGCATGCAACTAAACATATGTTTTCTCCCATACATATTATAGGTAGACATTAAATTACATTGAGCACTATAATAACACCCATGCCAACCTCGGGCAGTTAAATAATAAATATGGGTTGGCATATTAAATAATACTTCGCCTGATTTTCCTGCATGGATTCACACTATCAGCAGAATCACGATTTCAGCTTCACTACTTCAGCAGAACTATAACTTTAGTAGAATCCATTCTGCTTCAGCAGAAACACTTCGGCAAAAACTTCAGCAGATTCAGTAGTTTCCCGTCACATCCAGGTGTGTTAACTCCTGTGAGAGGTGAATCATTGAAAATAATGGATTTGATGTCTCTTTACCAATAGCCATCACTACTGGAGTAGCCAAATGTTTAAGTTCGAAAACTATGGTACACTGATAACCATCTGATTTATTGGCAAACCAGAAACCATATAAACGGATTTGATGTGTCTTTACCTGTAGCCGTTTGCTTAGGACTAGTCAATTCTTAGAATTGGTGAATTGATAACCAAATATGGATTCATTTGCCTTTACCACAAGCCATATACTTGTGGGCTAGCCAATTCTTGGATTCCAAAAAGGAATATATCATGGTGAATTGATGACCATACAACACTCAGCAATTAAGCATGGGTGGTTGCATACCCTATGATTTTGAGCAAATCATTACAGCTATCAACAGATTTGATGTGTCTTTACCAAAGCTGTACCCTTTGGACTAGCCAACTCTTTGATATACACAAGGTATGTCTGGTGAGTTAAAACCCAGCAACTATAGACAACATAGCTGCAAGAAAGGGTTAGATAAAAACAGGAATATACAAAGTTGATTTTTTTTTGTTTTTTTTAACTAAGAAATTACCAAAACAAGGAATACATACATTATCAATTAACAAAACAAATAATTCAAAAGATCATAAAAGATACCATTATGAAGACGATGATGCAGCTTGTTCTTGAAGGAGCTGAGTCTTGATCAGTCTAACCAGTTGTTCAGCTTGTGGTATTTCATTCCCCACTGGATTTGGAGGAATTTCCAGCTTCTTAGTCAGCATCTTCTCCATAAGTCTTTTGGACAATGGATAAATTCTCTCAGCCAACATGCAGACTGTGATTCCACCCTTCGTCTCAACTACATGCACACGAGGCAGAGGATAGAATCTCCAGGACTCAACCTGCCATAAATGTGAGTTCTGCCAGATGAAGTGTCCTTTATCATTAGGAGATTGAGAGCTAAACAGGACATGAAGATCTCCTAATAAGAACATCCCAGAACCTTGTGGTGCATTGTTGCAGTAATGGGAGGTGACAAGAGTGTACAGAGAAAGCAAGTCTGCCCTGTCTACCAAATGGAGTATTTCCTTCAAAAAGGTGAACTCCTTTGAAGATTTATCCATTCGATGCATGACATTCAGTTCTTTGTTTATCAATGTCCAATTGACAAGCACATTTTGATCTCCATCAGGAAAATCAGATGAAGACCCTTCTTTGATAAAGGTTGACTCATCAGCCTCAAGATCCAAGGGAGTTACTTTGGCCATCCTCTTCTTTCTCCTACCAGTCTTATAGATACCTAAAGATGGTGCATCTTCACGAATGGCTTTCATCTTTACTAGCAAGTTTTTAGCCTTGCGAGTTTTTAAACTTGCTGCACAATCTTCTGAGCCAACAGATGCCACATTAGGAGTGGGAGCTGGTACAATAGGTGCTTCAGAAGAAATGGCAACTGGTTCAGCAGATGGAGCCTTGTTAGATGAGCTAGCAACTTCTGTAGGAGCTTCAGCAGAAACCAAACATGGTTCAGCAGAAGGCACCTTGTCAGATGAAGGAGTGGCTTGAGGAATTTCTTCAGAAGTAACGAGCTGGGAGATCTTCTTTGGTAGAATATCATCAAAATTATCCACTATCTCAACAAACTTTGGTCTTTTGGTCTTTGGTGCAACTTCATTCCCAACAATCCTTTTCAAGTAGGAAGTGTGAGATGAAGAGTTCTTCATGATTTGATTATATTTGTGAAACAAAACATGATCAGGGAAAGCCTTGACTTGCTTCATTGACAGCCCAGAGTTATACAGAGTGGAGCTCTGGTTTTTCACTACAAGTCTCATTTCAGCTTTAGTGGGAGGTCTCTCTTTGTGCTTTTGGGCTGTGATGGCTATCCTCTTTTCAGCTACTTCCTGCTTCCTTTGTCTTCCACGACCCATCATTTGTTCCACAAAAGTTTCACTGTTGAAGTCTGCACCTAAGATACTCTGAGCAAGTGAAGGGTTTGATATGACTTGCTGAGTATAAGCATCCCAATGAGAGTCAGGTAGCTTAGTACGCATTTCATCTATTTCCCTTTGTCTTTCAGGAGGCAAAGTTGAAGTAGTTTGAACAGCATTCTGTTTAGCCAATTTTTCATCTTTCTTTCTCTCAGCAAATTCAGCAAGTCGACTTTCTTGACCTTGCCTTTCCTCTTCACTCACCAGATCTGGACCAAGCTCATCTTCTACCATTAAACCTTTCCCTTTATAAGCAGGCTCCTTAGCACAATCATCATCAGCAATATTGATAACAGGAATTTCAGTAGAAGCACCCACGTCTTCTTCAGCAAAAACATGTTGTGAGTGTACTTCAGCAGTAGAGGACACTGATGGTCTTTGTATGACTGAAGATTGACCAAGTTTAGTTGCAACATCCTCCATTGGGGTATCAGCAGATGCAGCTTTGACAAGCTCTAGATCCTTGGAGACTTCAGTAGATGCTTTATTCAAGTACAATCTCTTTCTCCTTTGATAAAGAACAGGCTCATTCTTCTTTGGAGATTCTGCAACTGCTGATGAAGGATCATTGAGAGGTACATCAGCTAACATATCAAGAGGCTCATAACGATGTTCTTCCTCTTCCTCTTCAGAAGAAACCACAAGCTTCCTTTTGTTTGTCTTTTCTAGTTTGTCCTCTAATTCCTTAACTTTATCTTGCAGTTCGTCAATCTTACTACCAAGAGAAGACTTGGTCTCTGCAAGCTCCTTTTTCAGACTAGATACCTCAGCTGCATACCTGTTAACAAGAGCATAGACAGATGAAAGAGTAATAGGGTCCTCGGCTCCACCAGCAGATTGCTCTGTGGTAATGGGAGCTTCATTAGACCTTTCAGTAGAAACATGGTCATGCTCAAACTGAGGAGGTACCTCATCAATAGGTATCCTTGGAGGACTAGGTGTGGTCATTCTGTTTAGGTCAGACTCAAAATCATCAAGAGGATCTTGTGCTTGTGGTAGACTAGGACAATGTGCCAGAGTCGGTGTTGGTGGAGGCTGGTCTTGTGCAACATGAGAAGCTTTAGCAGAAAAGGAGGGGCCCTCATCAATGTTAGCAACATTCTCCTCAACAGCAGCCATATTGTCTTGAGGCAACATAGCCTCTGTCAATGGATAATGTGCCCCCTCAAAGTTAGTTCTCATAGAGGCAAAGAGTTTGGTTGTAAGAGCTCCTACTGCATAAAAGGCTTGGGTTTGGGTAGAGGTGTCTATAATTATTTGTAAGAATCTAGGGTACATTAAAAACTTATGTTGTTTCCTATTGATATTTTCAACCAAATTATCAAAAATAAATTTAGAAAAATTATAAGTTAACCCTTGTGAAAGACACACAATACCGTATGCCAATTGTGAAGAGAATTGATCCCATGCTCCAGATTTGTTGCTAAAGCACTGAAGCAACGTGTTAACCAAGAACCTCCACTTGGGGCAAAAGTGCTTCTTCAACCATATGTCAGTCCTAGTACCTTGATACCCAATAGCTCTCAGCCCTGTGAGTATATCCTCAGTACTGGAGTGAAATACCCCATCAGCATCATCCAAGCGAAGCTTCGTCCTTATCAGCTCCTCTGTCACTACATACTCTATTCCGTCAATTATGGCCATAATCTCCGTTTCACTCCGTGTGGAAGCAGATGCCCAAAATTGTTTGACCAACGTTTCATAAATCGCATTGGTAGAATGCGTTAGGGCATAGTGAATCTTTGTTCTTTTCAAGAACTCCACCATAGGCACATACAACTCACCACCTTTTGCATTTCCCAAGAACGCAACTTTGTTGTGATCCTTCTTGAATTGAAGAGCCATTTGATGAATTGATATTTTAGGGTTATGATTCTTGTATCTTTCAGTGTTTTGGATGCACGAGAAGAGGGAAGTGGGATATTTTGAAGTGGAAGTGAGAGAGAGTGTTGGGTAGAAGGTGTATAGAAATAGTCAAAAGTATTGGTACTTTTGGTTGACCCTTGCTTACGTGTACAACTTCTCTGACGTCACGCAATTTTAACACTTCAGCAGAAACAGATATCCAATCTGCTGAAGTTATACACTTCAGTAGAAACCAACCCAAGACTTGGATATCTTCGGTAAGATTCTAGAATTACTGTGCCAACAACTCGCATTAACTTACATTAAACCTTGAACCCGTCTATAAAATCATCCCAATGCATACTTCTCTCACACCATTTTACCCCTAATTACCATTATGAACCCTAGTTTCATCACAAACACAATCAACAAAAATTGACCATGAATACTTCACCAGAGGTTGTAAACCCAACCTCTTCTCCATCATCCTCATCATCCAGTGATTTTCTCCAGTTCTGGACACCTCCACATGACCCTCGCCCTTTTACATCCCCATTTCTCTCTTCTTCTGAAGATGATGGTGTAGTGGATCCAAGTGATTCTTCTGATAACACAGAGGAACTCACTGCTGAGATACCTTCTTACTCCCAACCTCCAGCACCTCAACCTCAACAAAGGCCTCGTGCCGAAAAGGAGGTGGTACTTGCTTTACCTGCGCCATGTTTTGGTGCATCTTCACACTTCGTATAAAGGAAGAGCTTGGTGAAGGAGAATGGATTGCTTTTTGGTGAAACCAGCAGATGAAGCATAAAGGACACTTTATTTTTCTTCATCATCATTATTTTCATCAATCCATCCTTCCCATTTTGATCCTAAGCTTCCTCGTCCTAGTAGTCATGCATATCCAGCCATCGAGAAAGAAGGAATGGGTGGTTATGCAAGACTTCACGAACCCATATCCAGCATCTAGTGTGAAGGATGTGAGCGATCATGCAAATCCAACAGCCTCTTAGATGTTGGAATAGATGTACTAGATTAGGATTAGTATATCTTGTATAGCTATTTTCTTGTAGTGGCATTTGAAGTTGATTGAATTTTGTAAGCTGTAAGCTGTAAACTGTTTCTTGAATGAATGAATGAACAATTTGACTTCAATTTCTTCTCTTCAGCAGATTCAGTAGTTTCCCGTAATTCCCAACAATATAAGCCTGGAAACAAACATGCAAGTCTGGAAAGTGAAATATATGAACTTTAAATAACTGAATTACATGTTTTCTTAAACTAAGATTAAGTTTAGGAAACAAACACGCATAAGTCTGCAGGCTGTTAATCTAACTTTAACTAAATTCTACTAAATTTATCCTTCATTTTGACTGTCCAAGGTGACCTTATTCTATGTTACATAACAGATCCTCATGTTCCCGGTCTTGCCGCATTCTCTCTTCCATTTCTCTTTCAGCCCTATCTTGTTCGGCTTGTTGTTCCATTATTGCTTCATCTTCATGCTTCTTAGTAAGCGACTTCTCACCATCAACATTTCCATTTATATTTTTGTGCTCATCTTTATTATTGTCACCTATTTACTTGACCTCCAACACACCTTTTTCAGCTATATCCTTCTTAGATCTTTTGTTAAGTTGTTTGCTATATATTTCATGAATCACGTCATCACATGGTCGTTCCACTTCAAAAGACTAACGCTTACGCACAATCCCTGTTAATTATGAAAAACAAAAGTAAGAATCCTAAATATATTACTAAAACTAGTTATAGCATACTAACAATAGTAATGAATTTTTACCGTTAGACATTACTACAACTTTGAAATTGGTATTACTTATTACAATGTATATGTAGTTGGGATAAGTTACTAGTTTCATCCAGTGGGCAGTTGGCAAGTTTAGGAAAGTTAATAAATTTGTCACATAACACAAATAAATGTGTATCTTAGTAAATCTTAGGCAGTTGGCACAAGTACAACATTTATAATAAACAATCACAAATGGGTGGTTTATACTTAATACACTCATTAAAGTGTATCAATGTTGATACAATAATTTTGGGCAACCTTAGAAAGTTTACATTGTTGGGCAACCTAAGTAAATGCACAAGTACAAAGGGCTGGTAGTTTGCACTTGGCTTACTAAAAAGACTTTACTGTAGTGTCCAACAATTTTTTCCACCTAAGTTTGTTCAAAACACAACCATGGATTACGATGACAATTCTACTTTTAAGGTTTATTTAGTGCATCCTTCATCTAAACATGGAGTGAAACTACCTAAAAATATCACTTTCAATAAACTAGTTGCGTATGTGAAGAAAAAGGTTCACGCTGTCAAAGAGACACCAAATGATAGAGTCAGGTTATCTTACAAAGATGGTTCCATGGAATTGGACGTGGTTGATGATGACGACGTCCAATACTTCATTCGTGAACTATGTTGTAAGAATGAGCAAACTCAAGCTCTGCTAATTTCAACAAAAGAACCGCCACCTTCAGAGGTAAAATCATCTTCGGCTTCTAATCATTTATCATTAGACCTGAATTTTCCGCTGCTTCACAATGATAGTTACCATGACACACCAAAGGTCAAGGATACCTTTTTTCACCAACCTGATTATTCACTTCCTCCATCGCAAAGAGACTCATTTAAAAATATGCACATGCCACCAACTGCACCACAACCAGAATTAAAAAACATAGATTCCCAAAAAACCGATACCTTTTTTTTAAACATAAAGAATTTTATAATAAAGCAGAATGCATGTTTACTATTGGAAAGAAATCATTACTTGAGCGCTTTGAATACAAAGTTATTAAATCTGAACCCACGAGGTACAACGTGAAATGTATAAATGAAGGCTGCTCATGGAACATATACACCCGTAAAAAAAAATGGATAGCACATTCTTTGTTTCTAGCATCAACAATGTCCACACATGTTCAAGAACTGAATTACATCCTAATCATCGTAATGCGACAATGAAATTACTTAGTCAGTTGCTAATCGATAAATTGAAAGATACTCGAAGGGTATATACTGGAAAGGACATACAACGAGATCTGAGTCTTGAATGGAAAGTAAACGTTTCTTACAAACGAGCTTGGGGGGTAGGAATTTGGCTTTTGAGGTGTTGAACGGTAAACATGAACAATCGTTTGAGCAGTTAGCTTTATATTGTCATAACCTAAAGCTAAAAAACGAGGGGACTGTAACACACATCGATACAGACGAGGCTGGAAGATTTAAGATGGTTTTTGTAGCATTTGGTTTTGCGGTAAGTTTCGGACACATTTATATTAATTGTTAGTATTAGTATTTTTACTATTATTATTCTTATACACACATCTTATTAAGCTTTAACGTATACTAATCACTAATATATACTTAACGATACTAGATTCGGAGTTTTATAGCCTTCATGCGGCCATTGATTATAATTGATGCTGCGCATCTGAAAGGGAAGTATCTCGGAACCAACATGCTTGCTGTTGGTATGGACGGAAATAATCAGATCGCTACCGGGGTCGCACAGGGTGTGACCGCTGAAGCCTGGACATTGTTTTTGGGGTGGTTGAAAGAATGCATTGGTGAAGTGCCTAATCTGGCGATTATTTTAGACAGGCATCATTCAATAACAAAAGTGTGTGACACAGTGTTTCCAAATTGCTTTCATGGTTATTGTTGTCGTCACTTGATGATGAATTGCAATATCACCCGTAAAAAGCATAAGGCTTTGTACTGGAAGGTGTGCAAAAGCTATACGACTGAAGATTTTGATAATGCAATTTCAGAGCTTCGTTCCAAAAAATCAGAAGCCGTCAAAAAAACTTGAAAACGCCGTTTACGAAAAGTGGTCAAGAGCATATTGCAGTGGAAAAAGATACAATTATTTGACGTCAAACAGTGCGGAGTCAATAAATTCATTAACAAGGCACGTCCGAAAGGTACCAATAACTATGCTCTTGGAGTACTACAGACGTCTTCTACAAGATTGGTATTTCGAACGTCGCGAAAAATACTACGGTATATATATATTCGCCGTCTCACATTTACTTGTTCGATAAATGTTACATGATCTACGCTTATTTTGCAGACGCACCGGAATTTGAACTTACAAAGTGGGCATCTAGGAAGGTTGAGCAGAGAATGTGGAAGAGTGCTAATCGGGAAGTAAGAGGCATTGCCATGTGTGCTGTGTACCAAGTTATAGACAATCGTCATAGTCATATTGTTGATTTCGTAAAGAATGAATGCAGTTGCAGGTACCTGCAATATACAGGTTGTCAATTACGGTAAATGTTGTTTATTCGTGTATGGTTTTTGATTACGAATAACGTGCAGGAAATGGCAACTTTCGGGACTACCATGTGGTCATGTGTGTGCCGTGTGTAGAGAAGAAAAATTGACTAACTGTAACAAATGGGCGGAAACATGGTTTACAAAAACTGCACTCAAAGGCACATATCATGAAATGGTGTATCCTTTGGAAATAGAGTCAGAATGGCATGATCCGGGTAACTTGCAAAAGGTTAAACCGCCGTTGATGGATAAGAGGCAGGCAGGAAGACCTAAAAACGAAGATCGCTTCCCATCAAAAAATGAGGAGCCAAAAGTTAGAAAATGTGGGAGGTGTGGTACCGTAGGGCATACCCGTGCAGATTGCATGGAACCATTGCGCAGAAAACAGGTAACCTAGATAGTTCATTCAAAATGGGCATCTAATAATGTTTTTTAGTATTCTGACAAGATAGGTTATATTTGTTGTCAGAAAAAAACAAATAGCAGGACAGACAATGGTAAAGAAGTTATGCAAGAGATGGCACCTGAACAAGGAACGGGTAAACTTACGTCAGGTACTCATTTTCAGTTGAAAGATAACCGACAATCGCAAGCGGACTACGAGTATTTTCAAAATTGGAGAATTTACCTGGATTGGGATTCCGTACGTTGGGATGGTGAAGCAAGTAACAGCGGTTGGGAGGGTTACGTAGATAATTCTGGCATTAACCTAAACTCACTCCCTGAATCATCAAATACATATCACTTGGATGATTTCAATAACATGGATAATTACTAGTACAATGTTCTCTTTATTTAACTAATGAAATTGTATGCTTAAAGTTAAACACTACTGCACATGGTTGATAAATGGTACTATTTTATGTTTATGAACCAATTATGTTTGTGTTGCAAAATAAGTACTGTTTTATGTTTATGAACAAATTTTGATGTGTTGGTACACGTCATCACAAATTGAAATTCGTATGTTAAAGTAATCAATTTATTTCTCTTGTAACATGATCATTAATAGGTACAATAACTTTAGTAGGTTCACTATACATAAACTACTAAGTCCCTCACTCAAATCCAATTACGGTCTTAATAGATGCATTGGGAGGGTTGGCGACAATGAACGAAGTGGTAGGGTTGCATGCCTTAGGGTTAGGTCCATTTAAGAGGTTAAAACTTTTATGAGCATCAGGCGAACGCTAACAGCCAATAGAAAGTTGACTTTTACTCATGGACTGCATTCAAATGGGCAAGGAACAAGTCCACGGTAGAGAACGTATTGAAGAAATGGTAACAGACAGGACGATAAACAAAAAAAGACTGT
>BPTQ01000009.1:150766625-150902257 GCA_019973895.1 Chrysanthemum seticuspe | reverse complement strand
GGGGTTTAGCCATAAGTGGTGGCTTAACAACTTGCAAGTAACTTGGACACTGCCAACTTGAAACTTCTCCAACTGGATATACCAAGTCTTGGTACGTAGCTTTAAGCTCAATTTTCCTAAACCATGCTTTTGCCAAATGATTACAATCCGTCATTCCCATAACTCTACAAACCGCTAAAACATGACCACAAGGCAAAGCAGAAACTTGCCATTTTCTACATGTGCATGAACGTTCACCTAAATCCACTATATGTATTTTTTGTCGATCATCGACCTGGTAAATCCTGTTCATCTCAATCCCGGCCACAATCCAATGAGCGCTCTTTAACATTCGGTCTGTTATTTTTGCAGTTGCCCAATCACTTAGTTCATCCATTTGTGCATCTAAATTATAATATTCGTTAGTATTTTATGATTTGTAAACAATAAATTCGTTAAATAGTTTACTTCTAGGAAAAAATTACATAAACCGCGTACCTTTATATTTTTCTCGACGATTGAAGTACCACTTTTGGACAAGGGCTCTGTACCACTCCATTAGGTTAGTGATGGGTACTTTTCGGACATCTCTTGTTAACGAATTGATTGACTCAGCGCTATTGGATGTCATGTAATTGTAACGATTACCAGCGGAATATGCCCTTGACCACCTTTCAACCCCAGCTTCGATCAGTTTGTCGTAGGCTTGTTTTCTTTTGCCCTTAACCTCATCTAATGCTCTATTAAAATCATCGATTAAGTAGGCTTTGCACATCTTCCAATATAAAGCCTTATGCTTTTTACCCTTCAAGTTACAATTCATCATCAAATGCCTACAACAATGCCCATGGAATGCATTCGGGAAAACAGATTCACATGCAGATTGTATTGCTACATGTCGATCTGATATGATAGTTAAATCTGGAACTTCACCAATGCATTCTCTCAATTTTGACAGAAACCATGTCCACGATTCACCAGTCTCACCCTGAGACACACCCGTTGCAACAGGTATAATTTGATTATTCCCGTCCATTCCAACTGCCAGCAGATTTGTTCCAAGGTAAGTACCTTTAAGATGAGCTGCATCAATTATTAACAATGGTCGCATATGGTGTAGAAAGCTTCGAATCTGATTAATTTTTAAAAGATTAGTTATATGACAATAATACTCAAGAAATAGTAAATATATAGATATATGCTTACCGTTACACCAAAAGCTATGAAAACCATCTTAAACCGGTCTTCATCATCAGTATCAATATGTGTTACAGTACCGTCATTTGTCAATTCTAAATTATGACAATAAACCGGTAACTATTCAAATGATGCTTTCGGGCAACCTTCAAGTGTATCCAATGCCACATTCTTCGATCTCCATGCTTGTTTGTAACTAATATCGATGTTGAATTCAAGGTTCATGTCCTTTTGTATGTCCTTTGCCGTATATATACGGCTGTTGTCTTTGAACTTAGGTACTAGTAAATGACCCAACAAGTTTTTCGTAGCATTACGGTGATGCATACCTATTTTTGTTTTTGAACAAGTGTGATGGTCGTTCACCGTTCCTAATTCCCATTCACTAATAAATTTGCACTTACTTGAAATTATTTTCCATTCGCAACCCACATGCACACAAATTACATCATACCTTATCGGATCTGATTTTCTAACCTTAAATTCATAACCATCTAAAAGAGCTTTATAACCAATTTTATTCATAACACATTTTTTATTATCAAATCTTTCACCCGTTTCCAAAATACATCTAGCATGATCAATTTTTCCTTTTGGAGTTTTTATAATAGGTTGTGGATCTGGTGGGTTGTGAATGTTGTTTAAAGTATTCATTTGCCAATTATGCTCAAACTTTTCTCTTGCCATAAAATCATTATGGCAATCAAAAATTTCTTTTTTGGGTAATTTTGAATCATTGTAAATATTGTATTGTTGGTTTAAATTACGGTGATTTTCGAAATATTCTTGTTTTGGTATTCGGGAATCATTGTAAACAGTGTATTGTTTTAAATCAAAAGAAGATAAAGGAACGTTAAGATCTATACCCAAAGAACTAGAAGAAGAAGGATTTCCCACAAAGCATTGCTCAATCTTTTCAATAAAAATAGTATGTGGCGTACCTTTTCCTTTGCAAATTTCGTTTGTGTAAAATCTCACATCATCATCGTCTACAATGTGGACACACTTTGTACCAACTTTGTACGTAAACATGAGGTTGCACGTTTCGTTAAACTTGTACTTTTTCTTCACAATAGCTACCAGTTGATTGAAAGTAATATTTCTTTTAAGGCAAACACCAAAAGTCACATCTCCGTAAACGAAATACACACTAAATTCAGTAGCCGATTCTCCCATTTCTTTTGAGTGAACAATCTAATTCTTTCAAATAAGTATATTAATATATATAGCTCTTTGGTGTAAATTATTTAAAGTTAGTAGAAACTTGACTACTCGACCTATAGTAATTAATTGTACAAATTTAATATGCATTTAATATCGCATCTACTACATATGTGTGTTAGTTGTGAATTGTAAAACTTAATGTACTAATTAATGCACTGGATACTCGACTACTCGACCGACGGCTACTCGACCTATGGTTGGGTAGATGTAGTAAATAATTGTACACATAAATACGCATTTAATATTGCTTCTACTACATATGTGTGTTAGTTGAGAATTTAAATGATATGAATAAATGTAAAAGTTAATGTACTAATTAATGCACTAGATACTCGACTACACGACCGACGGCTACTCGACCTATGGTTGGGTAGATGTAGTAACTAATTGTACACATAAATACGCATTTAATATTGCTTCTACTACATATGTGTGTTAGTTGAGAATTTAAATGATATGAATAAATGTAAAAGTTAATGTACTAATTAATGCACTAGATACTCGACTACTCGACCGACGGCTACTCGACCGACGGCTACTCGACCTATGGTTGGGTAGATGTAGTAGCTAATTGTACACATAAATACGCATTTAATATTGCTTCTACTACATATGTGTGTTAGTTGAGAATTTAAATGATATGAATAAATGTAAAAGTTAATGTACTAATTAATGCACTAGATACTCGACTACTCGACCGACGGCTACTCGACCGACGGCTACTCGACCTATAGTTGGGTAGATGTAGTAGCTAATTGTACACATAAATACGAATTTAATATTGCTTCTACTACATATGTGTGTTAGTTGAGAATTTAAATATATGAATAAATGTAAAAGTTAATGTACTAATTAATGCACTAGATACTCGACTACTCGACCGACGGCTACTCGACCGACGGCTACTCGACCTATGGTTGGGTAGATGTAGTAACTAATTGTACACATAAATACGCATTTAATATTGCTTCTACTACATATGTGTGTTAGTTGAGAATTTAAATGATATGAATAAATGTAAAAGTTAATGTACTAATTAATGCACTAGATACTCGACTACTCGACCGACGGCTACTCGACCTATGGTTGGGTAGATGTAGTAGCTATATGTACACATTAATATGCATTTAATATTGAATCTACTACATATGTGTGTTACTTGAGAATTTAAATGATATGAATAAATGTAAAAGTTAATGTACTAATTAATGCACTAGATACTCGACTACTCGACCGACGGCTACTCGACCTATGGTTGGGTAGATGTAGTAACTAATTGTACACATAAATACGCATTTAATATTTCTTCTACTACATATGTGTGTTACTTGAGAATTTAAATGATATGAATAAATGTAAAAGTTAATGTACTAATTAATGCACTAGATACTCGACTACTCGACCGACGGCTACTCGACCTATGGTTGGGTAGATGTAGTAACTAATTGTACACATAAATACGCATTTAATATTGCTTCTACTACATATGTGTGTTAGTTGAGAATTTTAATGATATGAATAAATGTAAAAGTTAATGTACTAATTAATGCACTAGATACTCGACTACTCGACCTATGGTTGGGTAGATATAGTAACTAATTGTACACATAAATACGCATTTAATATTGCTTCTACTACATATGTGTGTTACTTGAGAATTTAAATGATATGAATAAATGTAAAAGTTAATGTACTAATTAATGCACTAGATACTCGACTACTCGACCGACGGCTACTCGACCGACGGCTACTCGACCTATGGTTGGGTAGATGTAGTAGCTATATGTACACATTAATATGCATTTAATATTGAATCTACTACATATGTGTGTTAGTTGAGAATTTAAATGATATGAATAAATGTAAAACTTAATGTAGTAATTAATGCACTAAATACTCGACTACTCGACCGACGGCTACTCGAAAACCTAGCCTATAAATACCCATTCAAGTCACATACACAACTCATATGCTCAACTCACAGACGGATTTTCAAAAATGTCACACAAAGATTTCTCTCAACAATTCCCTAGTCCACCACAAAATGAGCATGTTTCTTACGATTCACCTGAATATGTCTTCCCGGTATTCACAAATGACTATGAAGTAGCAAACGTTCAACCGCAAGTTCCGTTACCGGTAATCCCAAATGAAAATGAAGCGGCAAACATCCCACTCGAAAACGAGCCGGCAAAAAACCAACCTTTGGAATACGATCCCAATCCGTTTGGGTTAACTGAGGATCAACTTCGACTACTTGAACAAGATATGGAAGTACTCATTGAGTTTGAACTAGCC
Source organism: Chrysanthemum seticuspe (assembly GCA_019973895.1). Taxonomy (NCBI): domain Eukaryota; kingdom Viridiplantae; phylum Streptophyta; class Magnoliopsida; order Asterales; family Asteraceae; genus Chrysanthemum; species Chrysanthemum seticuspe. The sequence goes on along the minus strand of BPTQ01000009.1, from coordinate 150,897,559 downwards.
GAGGAACGTGAGGAAGCTGCTCGTAGAGAGCAGGAACAACGAGAATTTGAATACCGATGGGAAATGGGGCTTGGACCTGAGCAATCATATACTTCTAGTGACGAGGGTTGGGTCTCGGATGATTCCTTTTTTTAATTTGTTGTCTTATTATGAGAACAATGTATTTCATGTCCTATCATCTAATTTCATGTCCGCTAATCTAGTTATTAAATAAATTGTTAGTGTTTGTGACTCATATTTTAATATAAGTATGTCGAGTAGTCGAGTATCCAGTGCATTAATTACTACATTAATTTTTAAACCAAACGCACATTTATTCATATCACATCTACCCTACTAAAAATATTAAATGCATATTAATGTGTACAATTAGTTACTACATCTACCCAACCATAGGTCGAGTAGCCGTCGGTCGAGTAGTCGAGTATCTAGTGCATTAATTACTACATTAACTTTTACATTTATTCATATCATTTAAATTCACAACTAACACACATATGTAGTAGTAACAATATTAAATGCATATTAATGTGTACAATTAGTTACTACATCTACCCAACCATAGGTCGAGTAGCCGTCGGTCGAGTAGTCGAGTATCTAGTGCATTAATTACTACATTAACTTTTACATTTATTCATATCATTTAAATTCACAACTAACACACATATGTAGTAGTAACAATATTAAATGCATATTAATGTGTACAATTAGTTACTACATCTACCCAACCATAGGTCGAGTAGCCGTCGGTCGAGTAGTCGAGTATCTAGTGCATTAATTACTACATTAACTTTTACATTTATTCATATCATTTAAATTCTCAACTAACACACATATGTAGTAGAAGCAATATTAAATGCGTATTAAGCTACTACATCTACCCAACCATAAGTCGAGTAGCCATCGGTCGAGTAGTCGAGTATCTAGTGCATTAATTACTAACACACATATGTAGTAGAAGCAATACTAAAATTTCGAATTAATGTATAGTTGATTCACATTTCGAATTAACAAGTAAATTTGTTATATGTAAAAACTAAATTTTCGAATTAATTGATTTACTACAACATAAGTTATACTACAACATAAGTTATACTGCAACCAAACTAGTAACTAGACATAAGTTATACTACAACATTTGTTATACTACTACATTCGCTAAATGAAATTACATTGGATCAAACAACAATGGTTACATAAATATTCCACTTCCAGTACCACAATCACCGTTGCCACTTTCAAGAACCTCATCGTTGGATAAAACCTTGACCAAATTTTTGATTGTGATGTTAAGATAATGATTGCCAGATTGTTTGGGAGAAAATACAGAAACATTTTGAAGTATCAAGACAGTTCCGACGGTAAATTGGTTTTTAAACCTATCATCATTAACAACTTTGTGATGTATTGAACCTGACATAAACCCTGAAACGTCTTTCAATGTTACTTTTAGATCACCCAAAACATTCGGAGTACAAGACTTGATTATAGCAACAACCTTTTCAAGTTTCCCTTTTTTAAGAAATTTTTTTATATCGGCAAAACAACCAACAATGATCCCGCCATCAGCATTCATAAACTCAACCGCGTTAACCCATGGACCACTTTTAAAATCCGAATCCTCAACCAAATCGTCAACAACTTTCCTAATAAACTCCTGTGTGATCATTACACCATCGCCCACACCATCCCGAATACCTGCAGGACCAGGTATTTTTCTAACAGGATTTTCGAAATAATTATCAACTTGAGAGGATATTGTGTTTTGTGTTATGGCGGATAATCGGAGATCAGAGTCGTCTATATCAAGTAATTCTTCCCACTCGTAATTTGGTGGTGAATTCATTGCATATCTTTTAAGGTTTGGTAATCTTATCACATGTTTCTCACCTCTATTTATATAATTATCATATACCCCATGACATTAATTATAGTATGTGTTAGTTGGGAAAAGGTTAGTTGTTGTAACCAATTAATAGGTGTTAGTTGTTGTACTTAATACATGTTAGGATACTCGACCATCAGCTACTCGACCACTCGACTTTGAATTAGATCTATTATCCATCGGGTAATATCCAATCAGATCACTATATTAATCCTTTTTTTTTGTTATTTACACACTTCATTTGTGTTTGTTCACTAATACTAGAAGAATTTTTTTACACTTTTATTTTTGGCTTAATTTATTTTTGTTAATTCGGATTTTTTCTATTAAAAACAAGATGTCTAATATTTCTAATGATATTGTATTCGAAGTTTTCAATAAAGGCATATTCTACGTCTTTCCCCTAAGGTACGCAGGTGGAAAAATTATTGAAATTAAACTATCTATGTCTAAAACGTTGTCGTATTCCCAAATGTACGACATGTTGTTAGAAAAAATAAAAGAAGATATTTGGGCTTGGTTTTATTGTATACCAAAATGTAGCTTGGAAGAAGGTTTGACTATAGTGGAAAGTGATAGAGATGTTAAGAAGATGTATGAATTGGCTCAACTACATGGTAAAATTGAGGTATATGTTTCCCATACTCCTCAAGCATTCCTAGTTGATTACTATCACAAAAACTTGTGTAAAGATGAGTTTGATGAGGAGGTGACAACACAATTAAAAAACCATGATAAAAGAAAGAAAGGTTTTCATTGTATGTCGTTGGAAGAGGTTAGTGCATGGGAAAATGAAGAATCTCAATCACCGGCTTACTTAAGATCACCGCATGAAAAGCCGTTTAAAGAAGCTAGTCTATTTACACCAAGGATGCTTTTTGATGATTTTGATGATGCAGCTCATGATGAATTTGATGAAGGTTCTAGTGCTCTTCCTTATGTGTCCAATAACGGTGATAACAATAATTTATGATGGGCATTTTTAATTGTAATTTAGGATGGTTATGTTTCATTGCCTTGTTTGTTGTAATTTAGGTACTAGTGCTTTTATTTAACATGTGTTAATTCTTGTGGGTCATCCAAGATGGTGTAATGTATTAGTTGGTATTCAATGTTATCAGTATATTATGGTCTCTAACAAGGTAATTGAAATATAAGGTTATTTGTGTCATTCTTTTATTTTTGTATTAGTTCATACTTCATGGTGTAAGGATTTTTTATTGTAAGTTTCATTTTTTTTCAAATGTTGTGGCTTCAGTTATCTTTTGTAATCATTCTCTTCGATCACGGTTTTATGCTTTAATTAATTTTGGGTAGAGTAAAAATGTGTTGGATTTATCTATTTATACGCCTAATAACAATTGAAACCCTACCTAATCTCTTAATTTTCATCTATCTTTACTGTACACACACCCCCAAATCCCCAATCACCGCCTTGCAAAATCAATGGCAAACCAAACCCCAAGTCTTGATGAGTTGCGTCAAGCTAGTGGTTCCGATGATATTGCAACCATGTTCAAGCATCTCTTTAACAATGAAGTGATGGAATCACACGCTCGCCTAGTCAAATTGGAAGCAATATGCAAAGAGCTTCACGATGTGCTTGCGAAGCGTGAAGGGACAGTTAGGGAGCTCCATTATCTTGGCCCAAACCATGAGAAAGGGGTGGATGCTTTATCATGTCTGGTGAAGATGAATGTAGATGATCGTGATATTTTGCAGGGCCTTGAAGCTTCTGTTCATTTGATTCGTGCTGGGATTGAGCAGAAGCAAGATGGTGTGACCCTGATGGAGATTGATGAAGACATGACTGGTGTTTAGTGACATCGTCACTTTTGTGTTGAAGCTTTTTGGTGTTGACCCTGATGGAGATGGTGTGAATGTGTTTTGGGTATGGATCATTAGTAAGTATGTGAATGTGTTTTGGGTATGGATCATTAGTAAGTAATTTGGTTTGTATGGTATATTTATATATAACTCGTATGTAATTATCGTTTGGTTTATGGTTTCTGAATATGCTGGTGATGAAGTGATGTAAGTATTTGGATGATAATTAGTCCAATGAAGTTTTGTACTGAAATGATGGTTTATGGTAATGAATCGTTATAATATTTAGTTTATCCTTATTGATTTTGTTGCCATTTTGTATATGCAATTCTAGTGTAGATGTTGTTTCAGTTTTGTTAATCACATTGTAATGGAATTAGGGTTTAATGGTCAAATTTAGAAAGGGTCACTTTTAGAAATGACATGTAACCCAAACTAAAGTGGGTAAGTTTTTAGATTTTGGTTTAATGGTCAATTTTAAATGTGAATAAAGTGGGTCACTTTTAGGAACTCGTGGGTCTACACGGCAGAACCATATGAATGTTTTGGTAGTTTACATGGTTACTCTGAATCTAAGTTGTTGATGCTTGGTATCCTATTAAGATGAATTTGATGTTTAAGATTGTGAAAACAAGAGGTGGCCAGGCCTCGGCTAATCCAGTTTAAAGTTTAAATGGTCCAATGACAAGTATGAGGACTTAGATGTGGGTAACTGGAATAGTGGAGTCATGGTTTTTATGCAAGAATAAAGTTTAAATGGTTCATGGTCTGTCTGATAGACCATAACTCCAATATCATAGAATTTTGGGTTATAGTTGCTTATTTAACTTTTCGTTTGAGTCTGTTCACTTGTTTTGCAACTGAATGTTGATACCTCCAACTGAGCAAGTTTACATTGACTAATAGTTCAAAATAGAAAACATGATCCAACTTATACTGAATGTTGCAACTGAATGTTGAACCTCCAACTGAATGGCTATTTAACTTTTCACCTGGTCAATGGTAACAGCATATATGTTGTTGATCCCAGTTGAGCAAACGATCTAATATTACGCGGTCAATGGTAAAAGCTTATCAAGTATTATGCGGAATTTAACACAATAAGCTAAGGAGTCCTATACAATATACAATACGTAACCTACAAGATAAATATCTTTTCCATATTTATCTAATACAATAAGCTAACCGACTATACAAGACTAGCAGTGCTTAATACATACTATCAGTGGTTACACAATACTACTAGCCGCGGTTATCTTCATCCGTGGTTACACTCTTCAATCCGTGGTTACATCAAGCTTGTCCGTGGTTCCAGTACTTGGAGTAATTCATTATTCAAGGAACCTAAAACCCAACAATCCTCCCCTAAACTTGATAGATTCTAACAGAATTCTCAAGTTTCTTTTAAGCTCAAAACATCTGATGTGGAGGATGTAGCCAAACACTTACTTGCTTTAAGTATCTTCTCATACTTCTTCAACAAATCATAAGCTTGACCATCATAGGATAATAACATCTTGAAACAACCAGGCTTCAACATCTGAGCAATTATTCCTGGATGCTTATTCAATTTAGGATAATCACCTTCTACAAACATATGAATAATCTGTCCAGAAACAGTTAGAACATGAACTCCACAGGTTTGATATAAAAACCATCTTGTAACTTGACCATTGTAGAGTCCTTGCCATTCAGGTTCAGCATGAGTAGGTTCAAATAAAATCTTCAAATTACAATACACCAGCCTCTCATGATAATCATTTGGATGTACTTCACCAAATTTATTCTTGTAAAGTATCCAAAGATTCATCAAATCATCTCTATCAAAATATTGAAGCATTTGAGAAAATTTATTATACTTAGAAACTTCATTATTGAGTCTTTGAATTTTCCAAACTCCTTCACTTCCATCTAATTATGTAATCTTAAGTATTGCTATCTCTTTTATATCCACTGATAGTGGTGTTTCTAACCACTGATAAGAGTTGCTTCTAACCACTGATAGAGTTGGTCTATCCACTGCTAGTTGTTCTGTGTTTTCTCTAACCATTGTGCAGGAAAATGCTAAATCATTATAGAGATGCAAGAAGTACTGGAATTTCATTGTTCATTCAACAAAACAGTTTACAGCTTACAGCTTACAATGAAACTTCAAGTGCTAATTAATGACTACATCTATACATGGTTTCTACTACTACTATCCTTGCTGATATCGTTTGAATGCTGGATATGCATTTATCATATGCAAACAAAGCAGCTAAGGATCAAAATGGAAAGGATGGATTGATGCAAACGAAGAAGCTGAAGCTGATTGTGGAAGATAGATGGCTACTATGCTAATCTTCTTGTGCTCCATCTTCTCTTACCACCATTCAGCAACTTACTCCATCTTTCCTTTTCCCTTCCTGGTTACGATATGTGAAGAAGTACCATGAGTTGGTACCCTAAGACCAAGAACCACCTCTCTGTCATGAGGGAGTGGTGGGTTTCTTGCTCGAGGTCTTGGATGGGGGTTAGAAGATGAAGGTTTGGAGTTTGAAGGTCTCTTCTTAGAAGATTCATCAGAGTCTTCTGAAGCATCACTTGGATTCACAACACTATCATCTTCAGATGATGGGAGAAATGGAGATTTTCTTGGTCTTGGTTCTAGTGGAGGCAAATAGGTTAGCCATGGGTTTCCATCTTCACTTGATGATGAAGATGATGAAGAGGATGAGGAGGTGGTTAGATCAACCACTTCTGGTTTGTTCCAACTAGGGTTCCACATTTTGAGTGATTGGGGATTTTGGTGAAATTAGGGTTTTTCTCTTTTGATTGGTTTGGGCGTTCTATGATATTTGGGTGCTTTTTATAAGTGAGGATTAGGGTTACTGAAGTAACTAAGGGGCAGGTTAAATGTGGTTGGATAGTTAATGAGGATTTTGGGGATTGGACTGAGATATATTCTAGAAGTTGACTATGTTGACTTTACTGTTCTAACCTCGGATAGGTTGTTTGTAACCACTTCTGGCTATTACTAACCACTGACAGCTATACTCTTTGTCTTTGTGTTTGTTTTGTGTTGTCTTGCAGGAAAGAAGGATGTGTGTGCATAAGGAGCTAGTGTGTTTGCTGCTTATGTTTGTGTTTAAAAAAAAATAAATAAAAAAAAATAAAAAAAAAAAAATAAAAATGTATATATAGTTTTTGTGTTATTGATGATTGTTGTGTAATCCTTCATATCTTGTGAGATACCATTTCATTTGGCATTGATTTACTTGCTCTAATGTTGATCAGTTGGAAGGAGTGATTATCTGTATCCACGGATAGTGTGTTACAACTGCGGACAGTGTTGTGGAACAACGGATAGTGTGTTCCTCTGTTTTGATACTTCAGGGGTTGTTTTTGACACTTTGGCAAAAGTATATATATCACTTCCCAAACTCACGGATGGATCACTTTCACTTGCAAATATCCTAAACCCTAATCACTTTGGTTGATTTCTTCACAAACCCACTTAATTCATATCCCTCATCACAATGGCTGAGTTGTACTCTACTTCACATAATCTTGTTGCTATTCTCACCAAAGATGCTCGCTCTGAAGGGTTTCATCAAATGATTGATTTCCTTGTTCATAGTCCCATTCACTTTGCTTTAACGGTTGAACCTACCATTTTCAAAACCTATATACGACAGTTTTGGAAGAATGCTACCCTTGAGGAGGTTAATGGGTTGGAGGTTTTTAGTACTAGGGTGGATGAGCATGCTATTTCGGTTTCTGAGGAGCTTATTCGAGAAGTTTTGCGGCTTGATGATGCTGATGGTGTTGATAATCTTTCTGATGCTGAGATTGTGGCTGGTTTAGAGCGATTAGGATACACATACAGAGGTGAAAAGGTACAATTTTTTAAGAATCTGTTTTCTCCACAATGGAAGTTTTTGATTCACACTTTGTTGATGTGTATGAGCAATAAGACCACAGGATTTAATGATTTTCCATCCAAAATTGCTACTGCTATTATTTGTTTGTCAGATGGAAGGAAATTTAATTGGTCTAGGATGATTTATGAGGGGTTAGTGCAGAATATTAGGAAGAAGGGAAAGTATTATTTGTATCCTCGATTTGTTCAATTGCTTGTGCAACATCAAATCCAGGATCCTATTGAACATGTTAGAGAGTATGAGGTAAATCGTATGATTCCTCGAGTGTTTGCTTATATGAGGAATCCGCCACAGAACGTTGTTATTCCAGATGTTCCTTTGTTTCCTCACATGTTAAATTTTCCTACTGATTCTGAGGTTAATGAGGCTAGGAGAACACAGGGCACTCAGCTTCCTCAGGCTAGTGTTAGTGGTATGGTTAATGAGGCTGTCACACGGTGTGGAGGTGACATGATTGGAAGGGCTTCCACTACTGATTCATGCTTAGATGCTGGTCAGGATAGTGGAAACATCCATAAGACCCAACCTTTGGCAACTCCTAATGTGGAAAGTTCTTTAGAGCTTACCACAGGTGGAGGTATCCCTAGCCAACTGGCTACTACAGGGTACATAGATGATCAGGCTCGGTCTGGTGCTATGTCTTTTATATCCAAGGATTCACCGCTCGGAGCAGTTAACACAGCTCGAAGTGATGAGGATAGATTGGAACCTGATAATGAATTGACGGTTGATGACTATGTACATAAGGACTTTTTCGATGATCCACCTCTCGGACCAGATAACACAGGTCGAAGTGGGGAGGATATTCTTGAACGAGTAAATGAATTGACGGTTCAGTGTGCTAAAATGGAGAATAAGATTTCTAGTCTACAGGAGGTCACTGTGCTTCAGGGTAAAACTATTCGGAGATTAAAGCATAGGGTCTTGGTTTTGGAAAGAGTGAAAAGACCTGGACTTGCTGTTTTGAAAGCTTTGAGGCGTATGAAAAAGAAGGTGAACTCTTCTCCTACTTTGAATGTGGATGATGTATCCAAACAGGGGAGGAGTGATGGCATGACTTCAGGGGAGGCTGGGAATGTATCTGTTGGTGTTACTATGGAAGAAGATGTTGACAGTGGAGATCTCGAATTTGTAGTTTCTGATAAAGCTGGGAATGCTGTTGTTCTTGAAGAATTGAGGAATGTTGACATAGTACAGAACACAACCACTGATAGTATATCTGAAATCCCAGTTAGTACTTTTGTAACCACTGATGTTGTTTCAGATTTGGCTACTCTAGTCATACCTACTGCTATCACAACTACTTCTACTGTTGTTACAATTCTTTCTGAATTACCATCTAAGCCTAAAGAAGTAGAGAAAGAGGCTGCAAGCACATTGATTAATTTGAGCAAAACATCATCAATACCTACATCAATAATTGCACCTGCTTTATCTATTCAGTCTACTGCTACTAAATCAAAAGGTAAACCAAAAGGTAAAAGTTTGGTTATTGGTGAACCTTTGAAGAAGAAAATGATCAAATCTAATGTTGGAAAAGGCAAAGAAGTAGTACTGAAGTTCAAAAATAAAGCAGAACAAGAGGCTTATGATAAAGAGCTTGCTAGAAGTATGGAAGAGGAGGATAGAGCAGCTTTGGAGAAGAGAAAGAAAGATGAAGAAGAAGCTAGTCAGAAGATATTAACTACATGGTATGAATCTCAAAATTATCTTAAAGCTTCAGAATTGATCAATGATGAATATACAGTACAAGAATGGGCTTTGTTCGATGATGAAGAAAAGGCTAGACTTCTGGGAATGTTGGCAAAGAAGGTTAGTAGAGGAAAGAAGAAAATTGTAAGAAAGAAACCTCCTTCTATTGCTCAGTTAAGGAATGTTTTGATGAGGATTGTCAAGAATTCTGGTATATATGTTTCTGAAAATCTTAGTACCTGTTCATTTAAAAGAATGGTGGAAATCTATGAGACATGTATGAGAATTAACAATGATGATTTCTGTCCGATGAATTCTCAAAAAGAGGAAGAGTGGATTAAAGAGCATGATGCATGGATGGAAAGTAAACGAAAAAGAAAATCTAAGGTTCAGGAGACATCTGATTCTAAGAAGTTGAAAGTTGTTGCAGAAGTGAATCAAATCATCTCTTATGAGTTTAATCTTTTAGATGGCAGTGAAGGAGTTTGGAAAATTCAAAGACTCAATAATGATGTTTCTGAGTATAATAAATTTTCTCAAATGCTTCAATATTTTGATAGAGATGATTTGATGAATCTTTGGGTACTTTACAAGAATAATTTTGGTGAAGTACATCCTGATGATTATCATGAGAGGCTGATGTATCATAATTTGAAGATTCTATTTGAGCCTACTCATGATGAACCTGAATGGCAAGGACTCTACAATGGTCAAGTTACTCGTTGGTTTTTATATCAAACTTGTGGAGTTCATGTTTTAACTGTTTCTGGACAGATTATTTTTATGCTTGTAGAAGGTGAATATCCTAAATTGAATAATCATCCAGGAATTATTGCTCAGATGTTGAAGCCGGGTTGTTTCAAGATGTTATTGTCCTATGATAGTCAAGCTTATGACTTGTTGAAGAAGTATGAGAAGATACTTAAAAGTAAGTGTTTGGTTACATCCTCCACATCAGATGTTTTGACCTTAAAAGAAACTTGAAGATTCTGTTAGAATTTATCAAGTTTAGTGGAGGATTGTTGGGTTTTAGGTTCCTTGTATGATGAATTACTTTAAGTAATGGAACCACGGACAAGCTTGAAGACAACCACGGACTGAAGAAGTGTAACCACTGATGAAGATAATCGCGGCTAGTAGTATTGTGTAACCGCTGATAGTATATTGTAAGCACTGCTAGTTCCATATAGTCGGTTAGTTTATTGTATCAGATAAATATGGAAAAGATATTTATCTTGTAGGTTACGTATTGTATATTGTATAGGACTCCTTAGCCTATAAAAGGAGGTCCTTGGCTAGGTTAGATATACGTATGTTTTATATCTAAGGTCGATACACTTCAAGGTTGCAAAACCCTAATACTGTAAGAGTATTCGTATTAATAAATAATATTGAGGTGTTGATTGTTAACTGTTCTTCTTCTTAAGATCAAGTGTTAAATTCCGCGTAATACTTGATAAGCGTTTGTTATAAGTCAGTTTCTATATTAGATCGTTTGCTCAACTGGGATCAACACCAGAAGTGGTGGATCTAACCTCCTCCTCATCCTCTTCATCATCTTCATCATCAAGTGAAGATGGAAACCCATGGCTGACCTATTTGCCTCCACTAGAACCAAGACCAAGAAAATCTCCATTTCTCCCATCATCTGAAGATGATAGTGTGGTGAATCCAAGTGATGCTTCTGAAGACACTGATGACTCTTCTAAGAAGAGGACTTCAAACTCCAAACCTTCATCTTCTAACCCCCAACCAAGACCTCGAGCAAGAAACCCACCACTCCCTAATGACAGAGAGGTGGTTCTTGGTCTTAGTGCACCAAGTCATGGTGCTTCTTCACATATCGTAACCAGGAAGGGAAAAGGGAAGATGGAGTAAGTTGCTGAATGGTGGTAAGAGAAGATGGAGCACAAGAAGATTATCATATCAGCCATCTATCTGCCACAATCAGCTTCAGCTTCTTCGTTTGCATCAATCCATCCTTTCCATTTTGATCCTTAGCTGCTTCGTTTGCATATGATAAATGCATATCCAGCATTCAAACGATATAAGCAAGGATAGTAGAAGTAGAAATCATGTATAGATGTAGTCTTTATTTAGCACTTGAAGTGTCATTGTAAGCTGTAAGCTGTAAACTGCTTTGTTGAATGAACAATGTAACTTCAGTACTTCTTGCATCTCTATAATGATTTAGCATTTTCCTGAACAATGGTTAGTGGAAACACAGAACAACTAGCAGTGGATAGATCAACTCTATCAGTGGTTAGAAACAACACTATAAGTGGATATTAAAAGGAATAGCAATACTAAGATTACATAATAACAGTCCATTACTTTTACAAACTTATACAAAACAATTTGAGAGATTTAGAGAATAATCATTCCAAGCTTGTCCGTGGTTACCCTCTTCAATCCGTGGTTACACTCTTCAATCCGTGGTTACATCAAGCTTGTCCGTGGTTCCAGTACTTGGAGTAATTCATTATTCAAGGAACCTAAAACCCAACATATGTCACATTGAATGAGACAAACAGATTTAACTGGATGAGATGATTAAACAAAATTGTTTTCAACAATACATATGTCACACTGGTTTACAAAACATACAACATTCGTTTACAATATATTATGCTCAGTTACCTACTACCATTTGCAACTACTATTACAGTTTCAACTACCAAAGTACAAAGCCCACTACCAAAGTACCAAAGTTATGCCAAACTACAAAATACATTTGCAACCACCAGTTGAGTTATTTGAACTTGTACATCAATGAGTTATTTCTACCAACTACTACAGCTTCTCACATTTCAGCGCCACATTTCAACCCCAGCTTCAATCAATTTGTGCCAAAGGTACTTCAATCTTGTACTTCCAAAAGAAATCTACCAATCGCTCCCTATATGCCAAAGCTGCCAAAGTAGGATTACCATCCGCCAATGGAAGATTATTCGACAACCTATACAAGTTTATCATCACCCATATACCGCAGTCACCATAAAGAGGGCCTTGCCTTGGCACATTATCCGCATACCGGAAGGTGATGGAGTAATGTTTTGGATCAATTCCCTTTTTTTCCATTACTTCGGTTTCTTGTAAAAACTTTGGAATTTTATATTCAAAACATCTCCTCATGTTGAGCCACCAAATTCGATTTTCAACTAGAGGCCTGGAGAGGCTGTCATATATTGTTATGACACCGGAACGTAGATGGAGTTCTCCCAGAACCCAATGTACATTATCTTCGTTGATAGGAAAATAGACCTACAATATAAAGTTGAGTTAAAAATCTGTTTTTGCACAACTACCTGTTCTGCATCAGTTATTTTTAATCTGTGTAGATGCCCTTCCCAAGTTACATTTTTAGGATTACCACTATTCTAACTTTGTTGTTGTAGTTTGCTTTTGGTTTTGAAAGTCTTTTTTCAGCTAGAAAATAAGCTCCAAAAACAGCCTCACATTACCTTATTTAGGAATTTCCTTAAACCACTAGAAAATGACTTTTCAACCATATGTGTGATCAACGCGAAAACTAAAGGTTACTTATTATGGTCATGCCTGATTGTGATCTAATAAATACTACATATCAATTAGAACCATCAAATACTACTATACGAATATCAAAAATTTCTTAAACACACCTTTTCAACAGATTGAGCAAACCAGGGGAGACCATAAGTTACTCCGTCAGCAAAAAAACCCGGCATCCTGTTGGTGAGAATCATGGAGCTAAAAAATGGACCTGCCATGGCCCAATCAGCATCGGCAGGTCTAAAATGCCATAGAAAAATTATCCATAGATCAAGATGCTGCCAAAAAAAATAAAAATAAAAATAAAAAATTACCTAAGTAGTTAACATTATCAATAAATATTAAAAACTGTTATCATGAAATTTACCGTATCAGAAAGCCATCCATTTCTATACTTCCTGATGCCCACCAACCTTTCCCAAAAATCATGATATGCATAAATGCCATCTCCTCCCCATGGAAAATAAAATCTCCTGTCCTCCTTTTGATTCAAAAAATCCATAATTTCTTTCGGGACAATCACTCTTAATTGTCGCGAACCTGTCGGACGAGTTAGATCCTGCAGATATATCATACAGAATCGTCTAGTCCAGAGTACTTAAACCACCGTTACAACATCTGCAATAAATAATAAGTAAAATAAGTTACCTCATTCCACGGGGGAATCTCTTCACCACCATGTGAAAACAACGGCTGAAAATGCTTAACACATTTCTTCTTCCTGGCACGGACTTTAGGCTTTTGTGGAGTGGTTGAAGGCTGCTTCGTGTACGGGTCTTGAAGATACCTGCTCGCTCTAGTCTCTCGGGCATAATTAACCGGTATCTTTTTAATAGATGCCTGCCCGTCACCATAACAGTAGATATCAACTAAATTCTCGTTATGGTCATTGCTAGGGGTACAATCTGGAACATTCATTGCTGATTTATCCTGATCATCATTGCTAGGAACAGAATCGGGATGCTTCGTTGCTAATATCTCCATATCATCATTACTAGGAACAGAATCTCGATCCTTCATTGAATGAGACTGCAAATCATTGTCTTTTTCCTGTATTAAAAAAAATAATAATAAATAAAAATAAATAAATAAATAAAATAGCATAAAAAGATTGTCTTATTTGATTTTAAAACCAGAAAAATGTTAAATTTACCTTTTCAGGAGTATTAAATACACATATTTGCATAAGAGTCTCCACTGCCATTAAATCTTGTTCGTGAAGCGGATCACCCGTATTCTTCAATGCCCCTTCTTCCTCTTGTTCCACTACTACCTGTAGAAATACAATTAATCAAGCCATTCTATTTCAGTAAACTGATATATGATCAAATAAACATGTTTCGGTCATACAAACGGTGAATATGGTTAAAACTGACTACCTGATTATCAAACGGTGTGTCAAACATGTTTTTATATTCTGAATCCAATATTTCAGGATCAGCTTCGTTGATTCCACCGTTATAATAATCATGTTGAATATCCATGTCAGGATGCAATTTGACATCATTATTTGAGGGCTGCATAAGAAATATAAAAATCCATAGTCTCGTTATTGTATGACGAGTGTTATGTAATAATATCCATACTCTCGTTATGTAATAATATTACCTTTTCTTCATTTGCATTGTCAGGTTCAAGAGAGGGCTGCACATTATCGTTGGAGCTGTTCTCAACCTTTCGACTAGTGGGCTCCACACTATCATTAAACCTGTTATCGACCTTCACACTAGTGGGCTCCAAAATCTTGTTCACAGAGGGCTCAAAAATCTCGTTCACAGAAGGCTGCAAAAATTCAACTAATCTTAGCCCTTCACAATCTTTTTGTAATAATATACGACATGTTGATAAGGAAACAAAATTCAAGAACTTACCTTTTCTTGATTTGCAGTATTAACAACATTTGGTTCATCATCATGTACACTACAAGGCTCCATAGTCTCGTTAGTGCCATTCTTAACAAGTTGCTCAAGTGCTGCTATACGTCTCCCATAGAATGCTTCAATATACTCAATCCTCTTTATAAGCTCACCTCGAGGTTCAGAATTTTCTGATAATCTACTAGAGGACTGCAAAAATAAGGTAATATATAATAATCTTATTTACACATTCAATGTAAAAATAAAATTTTGTTTATAAACAACAAACCTTTGAGTCTTGATCAACTTCACTCGACATCTGCATAAAAGATGCATCCTTGGGGGGTTTCACACATTTCTCAAGTGCACTTAAACGCCTCCCAAATGAACGCTCAATAACCTCAACCTTCTTTGCAAGCGCTGGGTCATCCAATCCTTCATAGCCATGCACCTCAGTGCGAACATGTACCTCACGGTGGACCTCACGGTGAACCTCACGGTGAACCTCCGTGTGAACCTCCGTGTGAACATGTTTACGCGGAATAACCTTCCTCTTTTTCAAAGGTCTATGAGATGCATCTTCTGTTGACCCATTCTTGAAATAGTCTAAACTACATGTCCACCATGATGTATTGATCTCCTTTTCAGTGGGGACAAGTGTATTAATTGACTCTCTAGAATAGAATAGCCTCTCACAATCACCTTTTGTAAATGTTATACCATTACTCCATGAAACACAACGGGGTACAACATCATCGACTTTGTGCCACCAATTTGTAGCATTCGGAAAAACTTCCAATAACCATATCTGTAAAAATTTTAAAACCATTAATGTTAAATAAATAAGCTAACTTAATGGCTAGTTGTAAACTAAATTAATGTCCAATAACCAGATATGTAAAGTTTATAAAACTATATCTGTAACAACTTGTGTATGGGAACGTAACAAAGATATATCAAACTTCAGCTACAAGTTTGCACTTAATAAGAACATGTTGCGTTTAAGCAATTATTAGTCAAGCATCTGTTTCTAATCTAAGAGTTTCGGATAAAATCTGTGTACTTCAAAAGTCAGACAAAATTGCGTCACTGCATTATGTCATTAGATTCATATAAACGTCAAAATAAATGAGGTATTCTATTCCATATGACCACATATTCTGATAACAATGCAGTTACACTATAGCTATTGGATTAAAACCAAACTTAAAAGTGGATTTGGGGAGTCAAACATAGCATTTAGATACTAAAGGCTGGGTTGGGTCAACATTTATGGTATGGGTGGGTTGGGTCAACATTTACACTGCATTGACATAAATGAGGCAAGCAATACATGAGACAAGCAATAAATGAGAAAAGCATGCAAACCTTAAAGACGAAAACAAATCCATTCAAAGAATATTGAGGCTTGTATTTTTTCCCGTATGTTGCAATTTTTTGCAAAATATCCTTACGGTGTCTTGAATCAACATTATACACCCTAACGTGAAGCTCTTCCCAAATATATTGTCCCCAAGGGAAAGCATCAAAAGCACACAAATCATCCACTAGAGCCAAAATCTCATAGGGTATAACATGCCTAAGCTCATTACCCATGAATACATACTCTAAAGCCAGCAACAGACAAACACGGACTGAATCATCATGAGATAGCTTTTTAAAATCCTTATCCTTCTCAAGAAGTGCTTTAAGATCTTCACCCTTTATTCTTGGTAAAGTAGGAAATACCCGGTTATGGAAATTTGAGACACTCTCACTCAAATGGTCTAAAGAAGGATTTCCAAATTTGAAACCGGTTAACAAACAAAATTCTCTCCTACCAAACTCTAATGTATTGTGACCAATATCAAAAATAAAAGGCGTATCATGATTAAAAGTCACAGAGAGTTATCATGATTAGGATTGGGCAACTGGAACATTTAGAGAATTTTATCATGATTAAAAGTCACAGAGAGTTATCCGTTGGTAGAAGCTGTCAGTTATGACATGACAGGCATATTATTTTTGATGGGCCACAAAACATGTCTTTTTCTTTTCAAGTTAATTAGAAATTATAATCAGATTTATATCGAACTGAAAAATACACTAATAGTATAACAATTTAAAGTATTGGTTCATAAATGCCAAGGTTTTTCTTTTCGTAAATGCCAATTGATTCATAAAATAAGTTAGATCAATTATGCATCATTCTTATCATCAACTAGCACCTATAATCTGCTTTTCTGATAGATAAAAATAACCTATATTGCATAGAATAATTGGTATCGTAGAAACAAAATATTTAGGTTAGGAAGAAAATGGGAAATGTTTTATTGGTAGATATAATCAAATGCTCGTAGTAAAAGTGGTCAAGTTCATTATACCTAGTTGCTTAAACATCTTACACTATTATCCTCAAGTTGGCCATGGTACTTTTTCTCTAAAATTAAAGATCGAGGTTTAAAACTAGTTGCTTAAACATCTTGACTTAAATTGGTTGGACTTCCTTGGTAACTTCAGCAGTGATTTTTTTCTTTTTTATTTACATGTTGAAAGTTTAAAAATAAAACTAAAAATAAGTCTCTTAAAAAAGATTATTTGACGTAGAAAAGAAAGATGTTTCATCTACTTTTATACGTGCTTTTTTGAGGCAATTGTAAAATTGTTCAACCAAAATACTGTACTTCTATTTTATTCATTTATGTTATTTAACATTGTGTCTAAGTTAATTTATGTACTTCATTTTTTATAAACGTTACTTCTTTGGTCCCAAATTATAAATCGACTTTTATGTTATACTGTACATGGAGTCCCAAATTATAAATCAACTTTAATATTATATTGTACATAGTTTAAGAAAAGAATCATTATAGTTTTCTTGAATAACATGTCATATTAACCATTGATTTTTTTATTTATTTTTAATTTGTAAAAATATAAAAGACTTTTGTTTTGTGAAAAATAAAAACAACATTGACTTGTAATTTGAAAGACATAACTGAGATTACTTTTCTAACCCGTCATGTGTTAAGAGTATCTATTATAGTGATTTATAAAAAGGTTTTAAAAAAATTAAAAAGGTTACATTTTATTAACTATAATGAAAATGTGTTTACGTAAAATGAAAATGTCAAATATTTTGAACTTCTTCAAAATTTAATGCTTTTGTGTTTTGGGGTTAAATAAAGTTTTAAAGTTTATGGATAGCAAAGAAAGGTTAATAACAAAAAGAGTTTGAATAAGATTGCTAGTCATAATCATCCGTTCATTTGGCTGACTATCGTTCGTGAGATGATGCACCTAAAAGATAATGGAATGGACCTATGTGGTTTCATGCATAAAAAGATGGGAAATCGGTTCGATACTTCTTTTTGGCATGATGTGTGGAAAGGTGGGGATGATTTTAAATCTGCATATCCGAGGTTATATGCTTTGGAAACTGAAAAAGGTATTACAGTAGCGGAGAAGATGTCTCAGGAGAACTTGGGTTCATCTTTTCGTCGTAATCCTCGAAGTGGTATTGAGCAGACCCAATTTCTTAATCTTTTGGCTCGTTTGGAGGGTTTTACTTTAGTTGATATACGGGACAGGTAGTTTTGGTCGTTAGATGGATCGGGAGAGTTCTCCGTTGCCTCCGTTCGAAAGATGATTGATGATCATTGGCTACAAAATGTTTCGACTAAGACTCGATGGACTAAAGTTGTCCCCATAAAAATTAACGTTCACACTTGGAAAAGGTGGATTGCTTACCTACAAGGTTCAATATTTCTAGACGAGGTATGGAGATTGATTCTATTTTATGTCCTTCTTGCGGTGTGGCGGTGGAATCGACTAGTCATATTTTTTTCGCTTGTAACATAGCCAAAGATGTCTTTCGCAAGATTGCTAATTGGTGGGATGTTATTTTTATGGAGCTATCTTCGTATGAGGATTGGTTAGAGTGGTTATTGAACCTTCGTCTTTCCTCCAAACACAAATCGTTGATCGAAGGAGTTTCCTACACTATGTGGTGGACTATTTGGAACTTTCGCAATAAGAGTATTTTCGGTTCAAAGCTTCAATCAAAGGCTTCTCTCTTTGAGGATATCGTTTCCCGCTCTTTTTATTGGTGTAGATATAGATGTAACGCTTCGTTTAGTTGGATAGATTGGCTTAAAAATCTTTACCTTGTAACATTGTAACCTCCTAGCTTCTCTGCTAGTCTTTTTTCTTAATATAATTGCCGTTCTAAAAAAAAAATAACAAAAAGAGTTTTAAAAATTTACTCTCTTCGTTTTAAAATTATTGTCCACATTTTTCTGTTTGGGATATTCAAAATAATTGTCCACTTTCTATTTTAAGTAACAAAAGGAGAATTTAGTGAGAGATTATATATATACTATTCGAGTGGTTGACAGTTATATTGATCACACTTTTATTAAATCTTGTAATTTTTGTTTCCTGACAATAATTTTATGACGGAAAGAGTATGATTTAAGAATACTAGTCATCATTATTATAAAAATGTTTATTGGCACACTTATTTTTTTGATTTGAACACTCTAGTAAACAAATTGCAAAAGCAATATATAACAAATATACAATTTATAGCATAATAAAGAATATGCAAATAAAATAAAAAGATGTACAAATTATTTGATTTATTATAAACCTTTATAACTGTCACGTGTTTGAATTTTAATGACCACATCACATCATCTTCCCTTTTACCAATAATAAGGAGACACCTACAATTTTGTAAAGGGAAAATTCTCTAAATGCCCCAGTTGCCCAACTTTATTACCCCAAATGTCCCACCTTTTTTTCACTTCTCAAAATGCCCCATGGGCAACTCTCCCAACTGAATAATTGGGCAACTATCTTAAATACATGACACGTGTCCCATTTTGTGGGGCAACCTTGTACTTATATAGTACAAGTGTACTAGAGTTTTAGTTGGGCAACTTTGACTTTTAATGTTGGGCAACTGACAATTTTTGTTTTTTAGCCAAAAAGTAATGCCTTTTTTAATTATTAAAAAGTACATAAATATTGGGCAACTAGGACCCACAAGGTTGTACTTTGGGCAACTTGTGATGTATTAAGTGTTGAATGTATTGAAGGTATAAAATACCTTTATACATTTATACATTTATACAGAGAAGATAAACTTCCTCAACACACTTCTTATTTGAAACCACCACATCGCCACCACACAGTTCCTCAACACAATCTTCCTCAACACAATTCTCAGCAAGAGCGAACACAGTGTCCGATCACATCTGCAGTACATCGGCACGACACTGTCCGATCTAATGTCTATCTGAAAAACTTTTAGGGCTAGGGTAAGTAATTTTACTTATTTTCATCTATTGATATATGGTTTTCTAAATTTATGTTTTCGCTAGTTTAGGGTTTCGATAATTTATGGTTTCGCTAATTTAGGGTTAACTTTAACGTAATTGTTCTTGTTTGATTTTGGGTTTCGATATTTTAAGGTTAACTTATTGGGTGATTAATTGTTTCTGTAAGATAACTGGTAACCTATTGGGTGATTAATTGTTCTTGTGGTTTTAGTGATTTGTTGCTACTTATTAAGTTTGACAAACCACTGTAAGATAAGTGGTAGTAAGTGAATAAAGCACTCTAATGATGGTGCAAACTGGATGGGTTAACGAAACAAAATACACAGAAAATTAAATCGCGACACAACTAAATATAATCTGGGTGATCCCAAGTTTGAGAGTTGTTCGAGTCGTAACCATCGTCGTAAAGATACTCAGAGCAACCTTCAAATCTGCGCTCATCCCACTCTGCATACAATGCATTGAATTCTCTGTCCCGAGCAGCTTCCTCCATCTCTAACAGCACTTCTTCATCTTGGAGCATAAGTCGCTCCCTTTCGGCTTCCATCTCTAACAGCACTTGTCTTTCTGCTATCTCCCATTCTTCTTCCTCCTTAATAGCAGCCTCCTCCATTTCTATTAAAAGTTGTTCTTCATCAATTTGTTGGCCAAAGTCTTTTTGTTCCGGAAACTGTTGGCCAAAGTCTTTTTGTTCCGGAAACTGTTGGCCAAAGTCTTTTTGTTCCGGAAACTGTTGGCTGAAGTCTTTTTGTTGCGGAAACAGTTCCGGAAATTGTTGGCTGAAGTCTTTTGTAGACATTTTTGATAGAATTTTGTAACCTATTTAGCCACACCACTTGAATTTAAATTCACACATATAAGGAGGGTAAGTTTGAAAATTTATTACCCTGAATATGTCAATAAATGTGGTGCAGGTGGAACCTCTCCCATATACTTGACATGGGCCCACATTGTAGTTACTTACCTGATTTATTGGGCAATGTTTGCTTATTTATTGCCAATGTGTGTTTCAGAAGGAAGGTTTGAAATGTATTTTGTATTTAGTACATGCAAGAGGCTGTGATGATGATTATCTTATTTGATATGCAAATGATATGATTTACCGTATGTTGGCATGGCAATTTTAATACATTATTTTGCAGCCACGGCGGTTATATCCTGATGTTTTTGTGTTTAACAAACCTTTTACAGATCTGAGCCTTGCTAATGCATATAAATAGAAACTCCTGATTGGTATACTCACATAGATGATTAACATCTTCTGGTCAATCATGTTTCATTGTGCCTGGCATCCTATGGCAACACATTATGTATATATGCTGTTAATTGGTAAGAGGTTGTGATGAGAAGTATCTTATTAAATCATGCAAATGATGCGATATTCCGTTTCATGGCGCGGCAATTCTATACTATTGCAGCCATGACGGTTATATCCTGATGTTATGTAATCTATTGATTTATACAGATCCGAGCCTCCGTATTATGTTACGAAACTAACACATAAATGATCAAAGATGGATCTACGGCACCACCGTATTATATTACGAAACCCTTTTGAATATGGTGTCGTTCATCCATGTTTGATTATTCACTACTGTTTGCAGCCATGGCGGTTATATCTTAGATGGAGGCACGTTAATCAAATGCAGATAGTTTGTTTACTTACAATTCAGCTTTGTTGATTGAATGGCATGTCAGACCTGGGATAATTTGTGTGATTCATAAATCAACCTAGATCTGACATGCTATTCAATCACCAAACCTGGATTGCACGTGAACAAACAAGTATATGGAGGAGTTTTAGACCAATGTCAAAGCCGACTGTTGCCCATGGGCCATTTAAGGAAGTTAATTTTTTCATATCTTGATATGATCACTTTATATTATCTTGATATTTTGTTACTGATGATGAGGGTAGAATGGTGGTTCAAAAGGTTTTAGCTTACTCTCAGAGTTCATAACTGTGTGGGTGTTTTTAGTGTGTAATTTTTGGTGTGAAACTCTTTGTCACTATGTAAGAAAGAGAGGTCAGAGATGATAAGAAAAGAGATGTCAAGGTCATGGTAAGGATAGTGGCGGAATGGTGGCGAGAGATATCAAAGGGTTTGTGAGGGTGCCTCATTAACCCTATTTCACTCTGCACTATTCTAGCACTATCATTACAAACCCTTTCATCTCTCTTCTTATCATATATGCTCTCTCTCTCTGACACACATATAGAGTTTGACACCAAAAATTACACACTAACATCACATACACAGTTATGAACTCTGGGAGGAAGCTAAACCCTTTTGCACCACCTTTCTAGCCTTAAATATTCAGCCCTCATCATTAGGTAACCGGAACAATAAATTGTCTTTACATATCATAATATTTCCAGTAATTTGCAATGAGTGTCATATAATTGTTATAGACTGTTGATAGATTTTTATAAAAAATTAGTTTATATATGTAAAGGAGTTACTTAACAAAGAAGGAAAGGATATGATATACTTGTGGATTGAAAGTCAAGTTGAAAGTAAGAATGTGGCCATACGCAACTTCATACATTCAAATTGTCTTTGAATATCTAAATGATCACGATAGTGTGTAATGTTCATGACACGCCACACTTCATGATTATCCAACTGAAATGCTTTTCTAGAATCCACGAATTGTAGAAAGGACGTTGGTACTTTGAGCTTCCCCTCGAAAACCCATTCCTATGTCACTGTCATAGCAATGGGTTTTGACATGGCAATGGGATTTCGAGTGGAGGGTCAAAGTACTAACGTTTATCCACTTGTTTATAACATATTCACAATCAACTATGTTAACCAACTCCTTTACATAGGTAATTGTTTGAAGTAGTTGGTTTATTTTGGGACACATGTGTGTATTTGTGATATGCAAGAGGCTGTGATGACAGATTATCTTATACTATACGCAAATGATGTGATTTACTGTATGTTGTCATGGCAATTTAATTTCATTATTTTGCAGCCATGGCGGTTATATCCTGATGTTCTGGTGTTTATCCAACTTTTTTACAGATCTGAGGCTTGTTAATGCATATTACATTGCACACTCGCTTTGGAAGTTTATATGAGTTTGATATACTATTGCTAGGTTTTTAAAAGTTTAAATATTTGTGTATTATTGGCCCATTGTTTATTTGGTGTGAGTATGATAGTAATGTTTCATTTGTTAAATATGATCGCAGTATCACGAAGTCAGTATACGTTTTTTTATTGATTGTAGTTTTCGTAAGATACTTGTTAATTATTGTTAACTGTTTTTTATTATTTTTTTTTCTTAGGAATACGAAGCCAATGTCATTGTAAGGAGCAAATTGAAATACTTTCCAATAATTAAAGAAAAGCTAAATCATACTAGAAAGAAATTGTTTAGGACAACCTGTTTTGGAGGGTGGCTGGATATGTTCTTCTTTGACCATGAACCACATTTGTTAGATTATGTTTTACAAAAACAGGGTTTCGTGGATAAAACAAGCTATGACATGCCCCTTATATATACTGTTGGTGGTCATTGTCTACATTTTGGTCGACCAGAGTTTTCTCTTATAACAGGCTTTCGTTTTGGGATAGCAAGTTTTGATTTATATAGTTCAGGGGATTTAACATTTAAGTTGAGGGTATTTCCAAAAAAATTAGGGGTAAAACTTTCCAACTTAGATCTTGTTGGTGTTATTGAGGATGAAGAGTTGTTCGGTAAATTAACTGATGAAGACGCAGTCCGTGTGTGTCTATTGTTATCCTTAGAGGTTATTTTTATGGGTCGCTTATTGGTTGAAGAGGTGGATGATTCACTCCTTCGTTTGGTCGAAGACCTAGAAGCATGGAATTCCTTTCCATGGGGGGAGCACATTTGGAGGCACTTGTACGACGAGATACTAGACGTTGTATCAAACCACAAGTGGGAACACCTAAAGGGTCTGGAAAGAGACCGGAAGTATGTTCCCACATACACGGTTGCTGGATTTGTTTGGGCATTCAAGGTTAATCCTATTTATATTATCTTTTCTTAGTATTATTATTGAACCCAATGTATGAGAGTAATGCATCTTTATTATTGTAGATATGGATTCTTGAGTCGTTTGAAAGAATCAGTCGTTGGTGGAATAAAGTCCCAGATGTCATACCAAGGGCAGTAGCGTGGTCAAGGAAAGTAATGTTTACAAGATCGCATTATGGATTGCTATTTGGCAAGGTAAAACACATGCATTAGACGAGCACCAGTCGGATACTCCAATGCAATTTAATTTCCTTGTTGTTGATGATGTTATTTAGGACTCGAAGATAATTTATGATCTAAAACCAACATTAGACGAGCACCAGTCGGAGTGGTATAGTCAATTTACGGAATTTTACCTGCACTACATACCAAGGACTCTTCCAACAAAATTAGCGCATGATTACGATGTGTATCTACAGAAGTTGGCTGCTGCACAGAAACGTGGTAGGACAGAAAAAAAGTATTTACCGATTGTATCTAGGGTACAGACCAGTAGTCTTCTAACAGAAATCAGCCTCAAGGATTGTGTCATTCAAGAGTTGAATTCTCGTGTTTTCAAACTCGTGGCTATTATTCAGGTAATTTCCTAGTCAAGGTTAAATAATAATTATATGTTTATATTAGAATTATTCTTAAGGATAATACCCTTTATTACCTTGTAGGTCCTTGCAAGTGAAAGAACTTGCGGATTTCGGGTACGCCAGTTCATCCAAGTATTATCTTTATTTCTTTGAAAGAACTATCCGTTTTTTTTACAATGCACTTTATTTCGCTTACAGGATAAACTGGACTTTACTGCATCCTTTTCCCACCTCAGCTATGAGTTTCGAGAGCAAGTAAATCGTGAATTCCACGAGTTGGTTGACTCTCTTATTTCTAGCATTCGTTCAGAGTCGGCAGATTGTGATGATGAGGATGATGTAGTTCTGGTAATGTGATATCCAAATGTACACTTTTGCCATACTGTATTAAATGTATTTTAAATGCAATACCTGTTACTCAGGAGTATCTGTTGGAAGAGGAATTAAGGTTGAGGAAAGAAGAGGAAGAACGGTGGAGGATGGAAGAACAAAAGATGATGGAAAAGGATTTTCTAATGGCTATGATAGAGGAGAAGAATCGCAGGTTGCAAAAGGCAAAGTTGTTGAAGATTGAGAAGGAAAAGAAAAAGAGGCCTATAGCTTTCTATAATTCAGACCATTGGAAAAGAGCCAAGGCAGACATAACACCTGACATGAGGAGTAAAAAACATGGCGACGAGTCGTCGTATTACTGGTCAAAAAGATTTGTGGAATCTGAAAATAATCGAACACATGGGTGCCGGGGTCCAGATATGACTGCACAGTTAAAAAATGTTAAACCTTGGGTTGAGGTATTAAAAACAACTTTTAATATATATATTTTTTAAAACTGTTTTTAATTTACGTGTGTGTAGGTTCTTTCCCGAAGGAACAAGGCTATCGACAAAGTACATCTTACTGATGAGTACAACGAATTTCTTGGAAAGCAGGGGCCCCTTCGATGTATGTTTCCTTGGTCCAAAGAAGTTCGTGTGGATCGGAGATTTTGGGAATCCTTAGTGTGTTTAGACCCTCCTAAGAAAGGTTGGCTTATGGACGAGGTAACAGTCACACATATCTTTCACCCCGATGGTATATTCATTTGATATTGTTGCTTTTATACCCTAATCAATTTTTATTGTTGCTTTATAGCACATAGAGTTGTGGGTGGAATACATGTTGCATTTCAGACCCGATGGCGCTGATTGGGCTATGGTAACTGCATACTTTGTTCAGCTGCTATTACAAGACTCCATCCCCATTTGGTATGTTAATGGGGAAAAGTACAAACACCAATGGGCTGATGTTGAACATGTAATAGTTGTGTTCATGGCTTTATACATATATTGTTATGTGTTTTGTAAAACTGGCCTTTTGTGTTATACGGCAGGTTTATATGCCTATCAATGAAAAGGATAAACATTGGTTTCTGGCTTGATTCCATATTAGGACGGGGGTTGTAACATTTTACGACAGTGGCTATAAGCCTGAAGCTGAGTGGCGTCCTTGGTACAAGAAGATGCGTGCATGTTTACAGGTACCATTGCTTATAAGTTCTTAATTGATAAATGTTTGTCAATACAACAAAGTTAACAAACTAGTTATTGACTAACAAACTAGTTATTGACTAAGTTGCCTATCAGACTTTAAAAAGGAACAACATTTTTGTAACTAGTAGTTACAAACAAACTAGTTCTTGACTAAGTTGCCCATGCGTCATAGTTGCCCAACTATAATTAATTATGTAACATACACTTTCAAGTGTTTATGAACCAGTCCCTTGTACTTGATCATTAATTTGATGGTAGTATTAAGCACAAGTCAACTCTTTAAACTGGAACTTAACTGTTTAACCATTTAATACATGTACTATTTCTTAAATGCATATCTTATGGGTTGGTCCCTAGATATGAATGCTCTAATTGTTCTATTATAAATACTCTTACAGTTTAATAGTTGCCCACAAATTTCTTGTGAAACTTGCCCATCTTAACTGATCTCACAGTTGCCCAAAAACATTTCACGATGTCTGACAACATTCCACTTGAAGTTCAAATGGACATAGTTAATAGGCTCTCAGTGAGGTGTGTGGCTCAATGCCGCAGTGTCTGCAAGGCTTGGAAGTCTTGCATAGACAACATGCATTTCACCATCCGTTTTGGTGTTCGAATCACTCCACCAGTTTCATACGTTTTGATGTACAAGCAGAGGTTTAAAGGTTACGTGGGTTTGGTAAATCAACATTTTGACTTGCACCCTCTCTCCTCAAACATTTCATTTTCTAACGTCAAACCAATTGGCTGGTCACATGGAGTTTGGGGTTTTACCTATGGACCAATTGTCCGTGATACCATGGCGGTCGTTTGGAACCCTTCCATCAACCGATCAGTCGCCACGTTTGTCCCCTACGTTTTGACATCACAGGAGTATGAAAAACGCTTTATGGCTTTTGGGATTCGTCCTGACAATTTTGATCCGACCTTCCTAAAAATTTCATACCCATTCAATCAGACACAACCATGCACTGTTTTAATTTTCACCTTCTCCTCTAAACAATGGACGGTGTTAGATCAGCATTGCTTGCTTCCGAACACAATCAGGATCAAAAAAGCAAGTCAAGCTAATGTTGGGGGTCACATCTATTGGTGTGGCTATCAACGGTTGTATGCTAACGATGGTAGCACATTCAACAACTATTTGATTGTGTCTTTTGACTTGCTCACCAACCGTTTCCAAGTCCTGGACATACCTGCTGAATTAATAGGCAACCTTCCGTTACCGTTCTATGTTTCAAACATATGAGACAGTCTGGTCGTTTCGGGAAACATTCAAGGGGATGTCAGTTCTGTTTTCTCTATATGGGTTTTATCGGTTGGGGGTGGTAGGATGGCATCTGCTACACAGCTTCTTAGCATTACCACCCCAATAGCACTCAAATTAATCGGTTTTGACGACAACGACGACCCTGTAATTGAAATTGGAAACCAGGAAGGATTTAACGCAACCATTGTACTATACAAGCTTGCTACTGGGAACTTCCAGCACTTGGACATCGAGGGGGATGTTGGGTCCTTTATGTTCAAACCGTTACGTGAATCACTTATTTTGCAGACTCATCGTGATATGGCGGTTTATTAGGATATCTTGTTTCATTGTAGTTTGGTGTAGTTTATGTTTTTAGTGTTTGCCGTAGCTTCAGTGTGTCAGATGCAAACTTTTAAGTTGTTATGTATTGTGCTAAGTTGGTATGTAAAATAACAAATTATGTATGGATGTATAAATTTAAGTTGTTATGTATTGTGTTAAGTTGGTATGTAAAATAACAAAATTTGTTTGGATGTATATACAGGCTGGACTACCAATAGTTCTAGACAAAGCCAGTGTCTTCCATAAGAAAGGTATAAATCCGACAACATACGCAATTACCTTCAAGAATGCACCTAACGTTCCAGATCAGGGGACTCTATTTGGTGATTGTGGTATCTGGGTATGCATATTCTTATACAGACTGTCACATGGGAAGTCATTAGCCGTCGATAACCATGTACAGGCTGCCCTTGCATATCGTGAGCATATGTCTAATTTTTTTTAAAACACAGAGTATGTGTTTGGTAGACATGTTGTTGTCAATGTTGGTTGTAATTGTAACTGTTTGTAACAAGGGATGAATTTTGTATTAGGGTATGTAGTAGCTAAACTGATGTATCAACTACTTTAACTAATGTGAACCCCAAACAGGGATGTATTATTTTGTTAATATCGTTGTCATTAAAAGTGTTCGCATCGTTGGGTTTTTTGTATCGAGCTCTATTTAAAGAATGTATCGGAGGGAATGGTTCTCATTTCGGCAGATAAGTGCCCTTTTCATGGTGGCCTTTTATTACAACTTATTAATTTTCTTTTTAAGTTATTTTTAAATAATGAAAAGCTTTTCATTTTTCAGAAGAAACAACTGCTGCAAAGTTAAAGAATGTACTCGATGAAAATCTTCTCATTTTGCAAGATAAGTGCCCTTTTCATGGATGTATTATTTAGGTTAACTACTTACTAATTTTCTTGTTAACATATTTTTAAATGAAATATTCATCAGTGCGTTGATCCTTCTACCCGTGGTTTCAAGAATGCTTATATCCGTGGTTCCACTGACAGTGGAGAGGAAACCACGGCTAGTGGAGAAGAACCCACGGCTAGTTCAGAAGAAACCACGTCTAGTTGACAAGAAACCACGGCTAGTTCAGAAGAAACCACGGCTAGTTCAGAAGAAACCACGGCTAGTTCAGAAGAAACCACGGCTAGTTTAACACAAACCACTGCAACTAGTACTTGTGAGGTAATTCAATCCAACAATAGTTAATATGCACACACTGTTATGGTAACCACAATCAAACCACAATTTAAAATTAAAGTGCGAGTGGGAAAAAAATGTAATTCATACAAATTTAACAACCCATTTTATTCAATCCAATATCTTACAATCGCATTTCATGGGCCAAACACAACCACTACAAGAACACTCATAATAAGATAACGGACACATACTACTGCAAAAACACCAAACAACATAGAACACAATGAAAAAACACACATTTAGAGATCCATCAAGCCCCTGAGTTTCTCGATAAAGATGGCATGGTTCGCAGCATTTAGCTCCAGTTCCCGTGAAATAATACGCATCTGCATGATCTTTTGATCATCTTTACCATTTACCCCCCTTAAATATTCTGCTGTTTTTTGAGCATGCCTGTTTCCAACACTGTCCAATTCTTGAATGAAGCTAAGCCTTTCTTCAGTTATTTGAAACAATCTTCCCGCAAGCGCATTCAATTGTTGTGCCATACGAACATCTTCGCCAGAGGCTTGGTAGCAATAGAAGACTAACATATCAGGCCAGTTGTTAGAATTTGCATCTGCTCTAAGCTTATCACACCTAGGAAATCTAGACATTTCCTTATCCCAATACTTTATCACAAAAAAAAAAAAAAAAAAAATTGCGTTAACTAACAAGGTGGGCTTGATGTCTTTAAATAGGCAAGCAGCAAATACATACATTACTGTTAACTGTATTTGTATTATCATGCCGCCAATTGATGTCCTCATAATATAGCATTTGTCACATGATGCACAGTTGCTCCCATATTATTAATAACATCCAAAAAAAATTTGTACAGCCTTTCAAATGCTTTAAACCCCATCCACATATTCTCCCTATATTTGTTTTTTTTCACTTACACATGGTCACAAGATTTACTATTTATGAACAAACATCCAAAAGAGGACAAATTCTAGCTGGTTTTGCCATGGTCTTTTGCATTGACTAACCTTTCACAATTATTTAGCATGAGAAAATACAAATACTTGGTTAATACAAACACAACGTTTTATTCATGACAAAATACAAATACTTGTTTAAAACTACACAACCATGTGCAGTAGTGTTTAACTTTAAGCATACAATTTCATTAGTTAAATAAAGAGAACATTGTACTAGTAATCATCCATTTAATTGAAATCATCCAAGTGATATGTATTTGATGATTCAGGGAGTGAGTTTAGGTTAATGCCAGAATTATCTACGTAACCCTCCTGACCGCTGTTACTTGCTTCACCATCCCAACGTACGGCATCCCAATCCAGGTAAATTCTCCCATTTTGAAAATACTCGTAGTCCGCTTGTGATTGTGGGTCATCTTTCAACTGAAAATGAGTACCTGACGTACGTTTACCTGTTCCTTGTTCAGGTGCCATCTCTTGCACAACTTCTTTACCATTGTCTTTCCTGCTATTTGTTTTTTTTCTGACAACAAATATAACCTATCTTGTCAGAATAGTAAAAAACATTATTAGATGCCCATTTTGAATGAACTATCTAGGTTACCTGTTTTCTGCGCAATGGTTCCATGCAATTTGCACGGGTATGCCCTACGGTACCACACCTCCCACATTTTCTAACTTTTGGCTCCTCATTTTTTGATGGGAAGCGATCTTTGTTTTTAGGTCTTCCTGCCTGCCTCTTATCCATCAATGGCGGTTTAACCTTTTGCAAGTTACCCGGATCATGCCATTCTGACTCTATTTCCAAAGGATACACCATTTCATGATATGTGCCTTTGAGTGCAGTTTTTGTAAACCATGTTTCCGCCCATTTGTTACAGTTAGTCAATTTTTCTTCTCTACACACGGCACACACATGACCACATGGTAGTCCCGAAAGTTGCCATTTCCTGCACGTTATTCGTAATCAAAAACCATACACGAATAAACAACATTTACTGTAATTGACAACCTGTATATTGCAGGTACCTGCAACTGCATTCATTCTTTACGAAATCAACAATATGACTATGATGATTGTCTATAACTTGGTACACAGCACACATGGCAATGCCTCTTACTTCCCAATTCGCACTCTTCCACATTCTATGCTCAACCTTCCTAGATGCCCACTTTGTAAGTTCAAATTCCGGTGCGTCTGCAAAATAAGCGTACATCATGTAACATTTATCGAACAAGTAAATGTGAGACGGCGAATATATATACCATAGTATTTTTCGCGACGTTCGAAATACCAATCTTGTAGAAGACGTCTGTAGTACTCCAAGAGCATAGTTATTGGTACCTTTCGGACGTGCCTTGTTAATGAATTTATTGACTCCGCACTGTTTGACGTCAAATAATTGTATCTTTTTCCACTGCAATATGCTCTTGACCACTTTTCGTACCCGGCGTTTTCAAGTTTTTTTACGGCTTCTGATTTTTTGGAACGAAGCTCTGAAATTGCATTATCAAAATCTTCAGTCGTATAGCTTTTGCACACCTTCCAGTAGAAAGCCTTATGCTTTTTACGGGTGATATTGCAATTCATCATCAAGTGACGACAACAATAACCATGAAAGCAATTTGGAAACACTGTGTCACACGCTTTTGTTATTGAATGATGCCTGTCTGAAATAATCGCTAGATTAGGCACTTCACCAATGCATTCTTTCAACCACCCCAAAAAAAATGTCCAGGCTTCAGCGGTCTCACCCTGTGCGACCCCGGTAGCGATTGGAATAATCTGATTATTTCTGTCCATACCAACAGCAAGCATGTTGGTTCCGAGATACTTCCCTTTCAGATGCGCAGCATCAATTATAATCAATGGCCGCATGAAGGCTATAAAACTCCGAATCTAGTATCGTTAAGTATATATTAGTGATTAGTATACGTTAAAGCTTAATAAGATGTGTGTATAAGAATAATAATAGTAAAAATACTAATACTAACAATTAATATAAATGTGTCTGAAACTTACTGCAAAACCAAATGCTACAAAAACCATCTTAAATCTTCCAGCTTCGTCTGTATCGATGTGTGTTACAGTCCCCTCGTTTTTTAGCTTTAGGTTATGACAATATAAAGCTAACTGCTCAAACGATTGTTCATGTTTACCGTTCAACACCTCAAAAGCCAAATTCCTACCCCCCCAAGCTCGTTTGTAAGAAACGTTTACTTTCCATTAAAGACTCAGATCTCGTTGTATGTCCTTTCCAGTATATATCCTCCGAGTATCTTTCAATTTATCGATTAGCAACTGACTAACTAATTTCATTGTCGCATTACGATGATTAGGATGTAATTCAGTTCTTGAACATGTGTGGACATTGTTGATGCTAGAAACAAAGAATGTGCTATCCATTTTTTTACGGGTGTATATGTTCCATGAGCAGCCTTCATTTATACATTTCACGCTGTACCTCGTGGGTTCAGATTTAATAACTTTGTATTCAAAGCGCTCAAGTAATGATTTCTTTCCAATAGTAAACATGCATTCTGCTTTATTATAAAATTCTTTATGTTTAAAAAAAGGTATCGGTTTTTTGGGAATCGATGTTTTTTAACTCTGGTTGTGGTGCAGTTGGTGGCATGGGCATATTTTTAAATGAGTCTCTTTGCGACGGAGGAAGTGAATAATCAGGTTGGTGAAAAAAGGTATCCTCGACCTTTGGTGTGTCATGGTAACTATCATTGTGAAGCAGCGGAAAATTCAGGTCTAATGATAAATGATTAGAAGCCGAAGATGATTTTACCTCTGAAGGTGGCGGTTCTTTTGTTGAAATTAGCAGAGCTTGAGTTTGCTCATTCTTACAACATAGTTCACGAATGAAGTATTGGACGTCTTCATCATCAACCACGTCCAATTCCATGGAACCATATTTGTAAGATAACCTGACTCTGTCATTTGGTGTCTCTTTGACAGCGTGAACCTTTTTCTTCACATACGCAACTAGTTTATTGAAAGTGATATTTTTAGGTAGTTTCACTCCATGTTTAGAAGAAGGATGCACTAAATAAACCTTAAAAGTAGAATTGTCATCGTAATCCATGGTTGTGTTTTGAACAAACTTAAGTGGAAAAAATTGTTGGACATTACAGTAAAGTCTTTTTAGTAAGCCAAGTGCAAACTACCAGCCCTTTGTACTTGTGCATTTACTTAGGTTGCCCAACAATGTAAACTTTCTAAGGTTGCCCAAAATTATTGTATCAACATTGATACACTTTAATGAGTGTATTAAGTATAAACCACCCATTTGTGATTGTTTATTATAAATGTTGTACTTGTGCCAACTGCCTAAGATTTACTAAGATACACATTTATTTGTGTTATGTGACAAATTTATTAACTTTCCTAAACTTGGCAACTGCCCACTGGCTGAAACTAGTAACTTATCCCAACTACATATACATTGTAATAGGTAATACCAATTTCAAAGTTGTAGTAATGTCTAACGGTAAAAATTCATTATGCTATAACTAGTTTTAGTAATATATTTAGGATTCTTACTTTTGTTTTTCATAATTAACAGGGATTGTGCGTAAGCGTTTGTCTGTTGAAGTGGAACGACCATGTGATGACGTGATTCATGAAATATATAGCAAACAACTTAACAAAAGATCTAAGAAGGATGTAGCTGAAAAAGGTGTGTTGGCGGTCAAGGAAATAGGTGACAATAATAAAGATGAGCACAAAAATATAAATGGAAATGTTGATGGTGAGAAGTCGCTTACTAAGAAGCATGAAGATGAAGCAATAATGGAACAACAAGCCGAACAAGATAGGGCTGAAAGAGAAATGGAAAAGAGAATGCGGCAAGACCAGGAACAGGAGGATCTGTTCTGTAACATAGAATAAGGTCATCTTGGACAGTCAAAATGAAGGATAAATTTAGTAGAATTTAGTGAAAAGTTAGATTAACAGCCTGCACACTTATAAATGTTTGTTTCCTAAACTTAATCTCAGTTTAAGAAAACATGTAATTCAGTTATTTAAACTTCATATATTTCACTTTCCAGCCTTGCATGTTTGTTTCCAGGCTTATATTGTTGGGAATTACGGGAAACTACTGAATCTGCTGAAGAGAAGAAATTGAAGTGAAATTGTTCATTCATTCATTCAAGAAACAGTTTACAGCTTACAACTTACAGCTTACAGCTTACAAAATGCAATCAACTTCAAATGCCACTACAAGAAAAGAGCTATACAAGATATACTAATCCTAATCTAGTACATCTGTTCCAACATCTAAGAGGCTGTTAGATATGCATGATCGCTCACATCTTTCACACTAGATGCTGGATATGCGTTCGTGAAGTCTTGCATAACCACCCATTCCTTCTTTCTCGATGGCTGGATATGCATGACTACTAGGACGAGGAAGCTTAGGATCAAAATGGGAAGGATGGATTGATGCAAATAATGATGATGAAGAAAAATAAAGTGTCCTTTATGCTTCATCTGCTGATTTCACCAAAAAGCAATCCATTCTCCTTCACCAAGCTCTTCCTCTATACGAAGTGTGAAGATGCACCAAAACATGGCGCAGGTACAGCAAGTACCACCTCCCTTTCGGCACGAGGCCTTTGTTGAGGTTGAGGTGCTGGAGGTTGGGAGTAAGAAGGTATCTCAGCAGTGACTTCCTCTGTGTTATCAGAAGAATCACTTGGATCCACTACACCATCATCTTCAGAAGAAGAGAGAAATGGGGATGTCAAAGGGCGAGGGTCATGTGGAGGTGTCCAAAACTGGAGAAAATCACTGGATGATGAGGATGATGGAGAAGAGGTTGGATTTACAACCTCTGGTGAAGTATTCATGGTCAATTTTTGTTGATTGTGTTTGTGATGAAACTAGGGTTCATAATGGTAATTGGGGGTAAAATGGTGTGAGAGAAGTATGCATTGGGATGATTTTATAGACGGGTTCAAGGTTTAATGTAAGTTAATGCGAGTTGTTGGCACAGTAATTCTAGAATCTTACCGAAGATATCCAAGTCTTGGGTTGGTTTCTACTGAAGTGTATAACTTCAGCAGATTGGATATATGTTTCTGCTGAAGTGTTAAAATTGCGTGAGGTCAGAGAAGCTGTACACGTAAGCAACCAAAACTACCAATACTTTTGACTATTTCTATACACCGTCTACCCAACACTCTCTCTCACTTCCACTTCAAAATATCCCACTTCCCTCTTCTAATACAAACAAAACACTCAAAGATACAAGAATCATAACCCTAAAATATCAATTCATCAAATGGCTCTTCAATTCAAGAAGGATCACAAGAAAGTTGCGTTCTTGGGAAATGCAAAAGGTGATGAGCTGTATGTGCCTATGGTGGAGTTCTTGAAAAGAACAAAGATTCACTATGCCCTAACGCATTCTCCCAACCACATTTATGAAACGTTGGTCAAACAATTTTGGGCTTCTGCTTCCACACGGAGTGAAAAGGAGATTACGGCCATGATTGACGGAACAGAGTATGTAGTGACAGAGGAGCTGATAAGGACGAAGCTTTGCTTGGATGATGCTGATGGGGTATTTCACTCCAGTAGTGAGGATATACTCACAGGGCTGAGAGCTATTGGGTATCAAGGTACTAGGACTGACATATGGTTGAAGAAGCACTTTTGCCCCAAGTGGAGGTTCTTGGTTCACACGTTGCTTCAGTGCTTTAGCAACAAATCTGGAGCATGGAATCAATTCTCTTCACAATTGGCATACGGTATAGTGTGTCTTTCACAAGGGTTAACTTATAATTTTTCTAAGTTTATTTTTGATAATTTGGTTGAAAATATCAATAGGAAACAACATAAGTTTTTAATGTACCCTAGATTCTTACAAATAATTATAGACACCTCTACCCAAACCCAAGCCTTTTATGCAGTAGGAGCTCTTACAGCCAAACTCTTTGCCTCTATGAGAACTAACTTTGAGGGGGCACATTATCCATTGACAGAGGCTATGTTGCCTCAAGACAATATGGCTGCTATTGAGGAGAATGTTGCTAACATTGATGAGGGCCCCTCCTTTTCTGCTGAAGCTTCTCATGTTGCACAAGACCAGCCTCCACCAACACCGACTCTGGCACATTGTCCTAGTCCACCACAAGCACAAGATCCTCATGATGATTTTGAGTCTGACCTAAACAGATTAACCACACTTAGTCCTCCAAGGATAACTATTGATGAGGTACCTCCTCAGTTTGATCATGACCATGTTTCTACCGAAAGGTCCAATGAAGCTACCATTACCACAGAGCAATCTGCTGGTGGAGCCGAGGACCCTATTACTCTCTCATCTATCTATACTCTTGTTAACAGGTATGCAGCTGAGGTATCTAGTCTGAAAAAGGAGCTTGCAGAGACCAAGTCTTCTCTTGGTAGTAAGATTGACGAACTGCAAGATAAAGTTAAGGAATTAGAGGACAAACTAGAAAAGACCAACAAAAGGAAGCTTGTGGTTTCTTCTGAAGAGGAAGAGGAAGAACATCGTTATGAGTCTCTTGATATGTTAGCTGATGTATCTATCAATGATCCTTCATCAGCAGTTGCAGAATCTCCAAAGAAGAAGGAGCCTGTTCTTTATCAAAGGAGAAAGAGATCGTACTTGAATAAAGCATCTACTGAAGTCTCCAAGGATCCAGAGCTTGTCAAAGCTGCAGCTGCTGATACCCCAATGGAGGATGTTGCAACTAAACTTGGTCAATCTTCAGTCATAAAAAGACGATCAATGTCCTCTACTGCTGAAGTACACTCACAACATGTTTCTTCTGAAGAAGACTTGGGTGCTTCTACTGAAATTCCTGTTATCACTATTGCTGATGATGATTGTGCTAAGGAGCCTTCATCGCACACTTCCTACTTCAAAAGGATTGCTGGGAATGAAGATGCACCACAGACCAAAAGACCAAAGTTTGTTGAGATAGTGGATAATTTTGATGATATTCCACCAAAGAAGATCTCCCAGCTGGTTACATCTGAAGAAATTCGTCAAGCCACTCCTTCATCTGACAAGGTGCCTTCTGCTGAACCATCTTTGGTTTCTGCTGAAGCTCCTATAGAATTTGCTAGCTCATCTGACAAGGCTCCATCTGCTGAACCAGTCGCCATTTCTTCTGAAGCATCTATTGTACCAGCTCCCACTCCTACTGTCGCATCTGTTGGCTCAGAAGATGATGAACCATCTTTAGGTATCTATAAGACTAGTAGGAGAAAGAAGAGGATGGCCAAAGTAACTCCCTTGGATCTTCAGGCTGATGAGTCAACCTTTATCAAAGAAGGGTCTTCATCTGATTTTCCTGATGGAGATCCAAATGTGCTGGTCAATTGGACATTGATAAACAAAGAACTGAATGTCATGCATCGAATGGATAAATCTTCAATGGAGTTCACCTTTTTGAAGGAAATACTCCATTTGGTAGACAGGGCAGACTTGCTTTCTCTGTACACTCTTGTCACCTCCCATTACTGCAACAATGCACCACAAGGTTCTGGGATGTTCTTATTAGGAGATCTTCATGTCCTGTTTAGCTCTCAATCTCCTAATGATAAAGGACACTTCATCTGGCGGAACTCACATTTATGGCAGGTTGAGTCCTGGAGATTCTATCCTCTGCCTCGTGTGCATCTAGTTGAGACGAAGGGTGGAATCACAGTCTGCATGTTCGCTGAGAGAATTTATCCATTGTCCAAAAGACTTATGGAGAAGATGCTGACTAACAAGCTGGAAATTCCTCCAAATCCAGTGGGGAATGAAATAACACAAGCTGAACAACTTGTTAGACCGAGTAAGACTCAGCTCCTTCAAGAACAAGCTGCATCATCGTGTTCTTAGTTTTTATAGCTTGTATTTACATTCCGCTAAAGAATACGAGTTGTAGAGATTTTCTATTAGTTTGGTTGTATTTACATCATCGTGTTCTTAGTTATTATAGCTTGTATTTACATTAGACGTTCAACGGATGAGTCGATATGTTATGGTTACGCATTAGACGTTCAACGGATGAGTCGATATGTTGTGATTACACATTAGATGTTCAACGGATGAGTCGATATGTTATGGTTACACATTAGACGTTCAACATATATATTTGGAAATTAGTCATTAATTTATAAAACTGCATCAACTTATGCAGTGCTGTTTACTTTCCATTCATACAATCATCTAATAAGGACTACTATCAAATGGGTATAAGGTGTTAGTTGTTGTGTAGTAAATGAAGTCATTGACTATTTGTCTTGTTGTTTAGCACTTACTATAAGTGGGTAGATGGTTGTGGACATTCCTAAGCACTGCTGTTTGTGGGAAAACCACAGCAAGTGCAATTTTTTTGGGCAACCCACGGGTAGTATGTTTCTAACCACTCCTGTGTTTGGGCAACTCAGGGGGCTGTTATGTAACATGTTGATCTATTAGTATATAATCCCCAAATCACTGCGCTATCAAATTATTCATCTTTAAACACTTGAAATTGGCGCTCTACACAAACCCTAACAACTCCCAAACTGATAATTAAACGTGGTTTACATCCAAAGGACACAAATGCCGACAAAATATCCCACCACACACAACGTCGTTGCATACCTAACCGAGAACAATCATACTGAAGGGTTCCATGAGATGATTGCTTTTCTCAAACACACACCAATTCACTATGCGATAAGTTTACAACCTATCATTGTTCAAGAATACATTAATCAATTTTAGTTGAAGGCAAAAATTCAAGAACGAGATGGAGCCGAGGTTATTAGGAGTCTTGTTGATAAGAACGAGATAATATTCAAAGAGGATGTGATTAGGGATGTTTTGAAGCTGGATGATGCTGATGGGGTTGTCAATTTGTCTGATGATGATATTTTTCAGGGGTTGCAAAGATTGGGTTATGAGAAAAATGTGGAAAGAATTAAGTATCATAAAGGTATGTTCTCACCCCAATGGAAGTTTTTAATACATACTTTGCTTCTGTGTCTAAGCAACAAGACCACTGGGTTTGATGAGTTTCCATCAAAAATAGCAACTGCTGTCATATGTTTATCACAAGGGAGGGTGTTTAACTGGTCTAGGTTGATCTTTGAGGGGTTAATAAAGAACATTAAAGAAAAGGGTAAATACTACTTATATCCTAGGTTTGTTCAATTAATAGTCAAGAAACAGATCACGGCACCCATTCATCATAAAAGGGAGTATGAGGTACATCATATGTCTCCTAGGGTGTTTACACACTTGAGAAAAAAAAATGACAAGTTCTCAGGAAAGATTACACCTTTATTCCCTAATATGCTTATCCTGCCAGACATTCCTGAAAATGAGGAGGTGCTTGAATCCCAACCCAACCAAAGCAATGATGCTCAACCCACTCCGACAACGTCTGAACATACTGCTACACCAACAGGATCCAATGCTAAACCCTTACCTTTACCTGAATCACAAAACACCCAAACCAATGATGCTGCTCCCACTGCTACCACTGAACCTCAACCCAATGCCAGCGTACCAGATCCCACGGGTGAGAATATTATAGAAGTAGTTAATGAATTGAAGGCTAAATGTACACAAATGGAAACTACAATAAGAAAGTTGAAGCAAAGGGTTTATGTGTTGGAGAGAGTAAGAAGACCAAGGTTTGGTGCATCTAATACAGTAATGAAGATGACTAAGAAAGGCAGGTCCTCAAAGGGGAAGAGAAAAAGCATTTGTTCAGGGGAGGAGGTAAACATGGATGTTGACCTTAATGAAAGCACTGATGCGACCTTAATGACAACCACGGTCCCACAAACAGCCAAGGAAGTTGAAAAAGAGGTTGCCGGTACATTGATGAAGTTATGTGAAAGCTTACCGAGTCGGACTGGATCTGGTACTGCACATTTTCCTATTATACTTAGACCCACTGGTCCTAAACCCTTGGCTAAACCTTTGGCTAAAGGTTTGAAGGTTGGAAAAGCAGAATTGATAGAGGAAGGAAAAGAACAAATGGTAGAACCTTTTAATGTTGCAGTTGAAGACGAAGAGGAAGAAGTTGTGCATGCTGTATCTAGTGATGATACAAATGACAGCACTGCTGTAACCTCAGAGGTTATTTCATCAACAGTTACGTCAGATACACATATTGGTACTACAACCACTGATAGTACGATTATCACAACTGCTGTAACACCACCATCGCAGGAGAAGGAGGTTGCAGGTACGCTGCTGAACTTATGTAGAACATTAGAAATTCCTGATTCTGTTATTGCACCTGTTCCCATTGTAATTGAACCTACTGGAAATAAACAATTGGCTAATACTTTGAAGAATGGGGAGGCAGTGAATAAAGTAGTAGATCAACGAGACATAGGAAAGGGTGAAGCTATTTCTGAACCTGAAGTAGATGAACTTCAATTTGATAGTACGGAGGATCAGATTTCACATGATCATGAATTATCAATACAATTGGATGAAAATTTTAAGGCTGAATATCTAGCATTAGAAAAAAAAAGAAAGAACAAGATGAAGCGACTATGAGAGTGATTGAACAATGGAACAAGGAACAAGCATTTGTTCAGGGTTCTGAAATGATAAAGTTGGAATGGAGTAATGAAGAATGGGCACTATTAGATGTTCCATCAAGGTCAAAGGTTCTTGCTGCGAGGGCGAGACAAATGCAGAAGGAGAGAAGTGTCGTACCATACAATAGTAAGAATAACAAACCTCCAACTAGGGCTCAAAGGAGAAATTTCATGATCTCAATTCTCAACAACGTGGAATTTTGCAAAGGCAAAGATTTGAAAAAATGGACGAACGAAGAGATTGAAAAGCTATATGAACGTTGGTTAAGAATGAAAGATGATTTCATTCCTATGAATTCTGATAAAGAAGCTGATTGGATCAACAACGAACAAAAGCGAATGGCAGAAATTCAGGAGAATGTGCGTTCTAAGAAACAGAAATTGGATGAAGGGATGGAGAGGGAAGAAAGAATGGATTTGTATCTTAAGGTGAGTGATATACAAGAGCCGATTAATTGTACACCACTAAACGCAGGTCAACCAGTTAATGATTTGAAAATAATCACTGACAATGGTAGAGAAGTGATTGAAATAACAAGAGCAGATGGATGCAGAAGTAGATACGTAGATTTTGGAAGCTTGTTTTTCTTTCTATCAAAATAGGATTTGGAACAGTTATGGAAAGTCATTGATTTTAGATATGGAAAGCATGGGCCAACTGGAGGATTAGCAAGGTTGGTGTGGAGATCAGTGAAAAACTTGTGTCAACCTAATCCATCGGACAAATTCTGGAAACAATTTGAAGTAGTTGAATGGATGCTTTATGAGCATTCCAGAGTACATGATGTACAATCTACTAAGGATAAGTTTTTCATGTTTATTGATAAAGCCTATCCATTGTCCAAAACTGTTGCCAGGAAAATGTTGGAAGCGAAGCTTGATCCACAAGGAACCATATCAACAAATCCAATGGTAGATCAATTGCTATTGAAGATTCAAAAGATTGCTGGTGTACAAGGTCCTTTGGCAATAAAACTCTCAAGGAAGGTTAAGTAGAATGGGTGGTGTATCGTGAAAGAATGTCTGAGACGGCTGGTGGGTCAAACCATGGATTGAATTATTGTTGGAACCACGGCAAGCATGAAGAAACCACGTTTATAATAATTATAACTGTTGAAACCACGGGTAGTTCAGAAGAAACCACGGCTAGTATGAAGAAACCACGACTATTTCAGAAAGAAACCACGGCTAGTTCAGATAAAAACCACGGCTAGTTGAAAACATACCACGGCAAGTATGATCAAAACCACGGCTATAAGGACTGTTGAAACCACGTCTAGTTGAGATGATACGACGGCTAGTTTAGAATAAACCACGGCTAGTAGAAGATTGGAAGCTGGTTTAAATGTAATATCATAATTTATATGTAATCAGTTTTTAGAAGTGATCCTTAGAACTTAAACAAGAAATAACAATATCAACTAATAATATTTACAAACATTGACAAAACATTTTGGATATTTACAGATTTATCATTCCAATAGTTACTACAATTGATTATACATACACAAAGAATGACCATTCCTTATGAGCTAACATCTTTATGTACCAATTATATACATACTTAGTCAATGAGTGTTGACGATACAACAACTTGTAATAAATATAGTCAATGACCAGCATACTGAATCTTGTATTTCCATAGGTACTCAAACATTCTTTCACGATAGGCAAGAGCTGTTTCTGCAGGATCGTCAGACTCTAATGGCATGTTATGAGTCAGCCTATATAGGTTAATGCAAGACCATATCCCGCAGTCACCGTATTGACCTGTTTGTTTGGGGACGTCAACACATTTTTGAAAGCTAATCCGATAGGCGTTGATATCTATGCCTTTTGCTGCAAAGACTCCCGTTTCATCTAGTAATTTTGGCAGCCAATACTGAAATTTTGCAGGCATGGTATCCTTCCACCAGATACGTTTGTTTGTAAAGGCTGGAAACGAATCATACAATGTCAAAACACCCGTACTGATATGCAGCTCTCCTACCACCCAGTGCTTGTCAGGTTCGTTTATAGGAAATAGTACCTACATCATTTATGACATCAGCATAACGCACCCGCTAAACATTTTCAGATACCTACGGCAATATGGAAAGAAATAAATACCTTTTCAACATTAGCCCAAGGCACCGGGTACTTTACACCATTTGCCCAATAGGTTCGTACCCAGTCATTAACTACTTGAGCTGTGAAAAAGGGACCCACCATAGCCCAGTCGGCATCTGATGGTCGGAAATGCCACAGCAAATCTACCCATATGTCAAGGTGCTGTTTACACAATTGGGCACATTATTAAAAACATGTGGGAATCACAAAGAAACATTTATGGTAGAATACTAACAACTGATTTTATACGCACCTCGTCCCTCAGCCATCCATCCTTGTTTGCACCCGTAGCCAATAAACAGTCCCAAAACCGGATATCAGCAATAGTGTCTTCATTGTCCCATGGGAAAATAAACCTAGTACCATTATTCTCTTTCAAAAATTTTTGAACGGAACATGGCACAGTTACCTTTTTGGTTTTTTTCTTCCCAGTCCCAGTTCTCGACAGATTCTAAATTATAAAAAATTAACTCTTTTAGTTAATGTTTGTATTACAAAGTAAGAGACATATAAGTTGACAAGGTCAAATACCTCCACAAACGGTTCCAATGTATCATCAAAATCTGGAGCGTTAGGAGGGGATGGGGTTTGACAATTAATCCGTGCTAAACGCCTTCTCTTTGGAGTAGTGGCTGGTGGAGTAGTATAGGGTGAGGTGCAATATCTCCCTGGCTTCCTCTTACGTTTAAGGGAGTTGAAAACTAATATGATATTTGCAGCCTTTAAAAATAAAACGATTCATCTTTTAACAAACAGCTCGACTATCCAAACAATTAAATAACTTCAATGCTCAACTGTTATTCTACGGCATAAATTTTTTTAGTCATGACTAACCATGTGGTGTCTATTTTAAGGACAAGAACAACAAAGCATGACTGTTTGTTCAGG
Organism: Chrysanthemum seticuspe; assembly: GCA_019973895.1. NCBI lineage: Eukaryota > Viridiplantae > Streptophyta > Magnoliopsida > Asterales > Asteraceae > Chrysanthemum > Chrysanthemum seticuspe. The sequence continues at coordinate 150,854,091 of BPTQ01000009.1, read as the reverse complement.
GCCCTTTATTATTTTCAAAAGTAAATCCTCTGCAAAGTTGACTATGTATGTTTAACTATTTACATGTGACTTAGCACGTGGTGTCTATTTAATAGCGAAACCATGATCTTATTGTTCACCATATTTCCATCAAATATTTGCTCCTATCCATTTTCAGTTTCATAACCATATTTCGATAACATTAATTGATTTATATCGAGTTCTAAAGGAGTTAGGTTTCAGGAAAACCACGATGAAAGGGAGTGGTCGATAAAGGTAGCAAGAGAGGTAATGTTTCCTGAAATATATGAATTATATGGACCAGATGCTGAACCTACTTACCGATTACCAGCTGAAGTGCTAGAAGACATAAGAAGAGAGATATACGGTATTGAAAAAAAACAAGTTATAGAACCAACTGGCGTTGGTAACTCTAAGCAATCACTAAGGTTGGGAGCTAATGCGCAAGATGTTGGTCCTAGTAGCCGTGAAACTAATGTTCGGAAGCAAATGAATTGTCGTAAGACACTCAAACAGTCAAGTCAACCATAAGTGTAAAAGAAAATAGTTTGCATGTTTCCTAGGTTGTAAAAGTGATGTATTAATGAAAAAGATAAATTGATATTTTAATAATTATATTTACTGTAGCACATTGTAAAGATAAGATAAGATTCTTTGCACACAGTAAAAGACAGTATTTTATTCTAAGTGAAGTACAACACAATGTAAAAGATAAGATTCTTGTTACTGCTACATATCCTACTACATAATATTTTCCTAGTTTCTGGTCTCTTATTATCACAGATCTCACTTTATTCTCTCTTATTCTCGCTCAAGAACAATGGCAGCACCAAATGGAAACTTTCAAAATGATGAAGAAGAGTACGAGTTTGTCTTAAACAACGATTTTCTTTTTGACGCAGTGTTAGATGCTTTTGGGGAAGAACCAATGTCAGAATATGGTTCATATAGGCAAGTGAGTGTGTGGATGAGGAAAAATATCCTTACTTGGCTGCGTCGCCAAGACTTCTACTGGGATGAGATTTATGGAGTTGTTGAGGGAGAGGAGGAAGAATATGAAAATGAGGAAGATCTAGAGAATGAGGAGGAGGCTGAAACTGAGCTGGTGCAGCAAGGTCAGATAGTGCAGCAAAATGAGGTAGAGGAAGAGTTTCAAAGTGAGGTGATGCAGCAAAGGGAGGTGGTGCAACAAACGCAGGAAGATGATAACAACCCAGTGGAGCAACATGTGAATAATCCTACATTATTTGAAAATATTTATAATTTGGAAAATAGGATTACTAGTCTTGAAATACTGTTTCAACGACTCAAAGCAATTAAGAAAAGCAAGGGAGAGAGCTCTGGAACTAAAATGTAGATTATGATGATGGTCATTTATGTATTTAGTATCATATTTGTTTTTTAGGTGTCGAAAACTATTTTAATGTATGTTTATGTGCTATCTATGCAAATGTATTAATGTATATAGTAATCAAATGAAAAGCAGGGACTTGTTTGTTGATAAGATAATTAAATGTACCTTGACAACATCCTGCCCATCCTCATCATCAATGCATATCACTTCAACAGGTTGTGTATCTGCCCCTTCCATAGCCGTTTCCTCAACATCCATATCCAATGTGTCTAATTGTGGAGCACCTTGCGCAGCGGGATCATAAACGTTCTCTACCGGTAAAGCCCCCTGCTGCAGCCACGGGTCTAACAATGTAAGCGTAAACTGCACAAACCATTCCCACCAAAGAGGTAGCCGCCAAACAACAATTTCTTTACCCTTGGCACTGTCATTATCTTTTACCGCACCATTCACATCCATCGATTCCTAGATAAAGGGTATGTGGGTTTAATATTGAAATAGAAAAAAATAAAAGAAGGGAAAAAAAACAATATATATATATATATATATATATATATATATATATATATATATATATATGCGTACGTCAACAGGAGTTGGATCAAACCCATCATAAGCAATGTCTGAGAACTCATCATTCAAATTTGGTAAGGCAGCAAAATCAAATTTGTTATCCACCTGCATTATATTGTTGGAATGATGAGCATCGTCAAGACCTCCCGATAAAGCAGCTTTCATAAGTTGGGACATAGGCCCGGTAAACTCATCGGAATAGGCATACAACAGCTTCTGCTTGTCATCGGATCCTACGTTGGTCCTGATTGGGGTGTGTTCATCGGTAGTAGCCAACAGTTTGTTGCCATCAACAGTATCCACCTATAAAAAAGTTAACTTACTTAGGCAATCAAAGAGACCATTTTGGTGGAATGAAGTAACAAAAATTCAAATAACATGTTTTTACCTTAATCTCAGCAACATCATCTTGTGACTTTATTCCTAAAGCATCCTCAATTACCACAATTCTCTTTTGTACGCTGTGTAACTCACATAAGAGCTGTGATACACCAACTACTCCTACACGTTCTTCTATAGTACCAACCCAGGACTTAAGGGATTTAAGCTCGGCACGAAAGTCATCTTTATCTAAGGTATGTGACGATTCCGCTTTGTCACATTTGATCCCATCTGCAACCTCAACAGTACCGGCTACAACATCTTCAACCTTCTCAGGCTCATTCATATTCAACATTTCACCAAGCCCAACAACAATCTCTTCTTCAACAGCTTTGTCATTGACACTAGACGTTTGACCTTCTGTAACTACTTCATCGGCGTCACAGAAAGGGACATTTAAATCGGCTTGAATTCCACCGCATACATCCAGACTAGCCATACCTGCCTCTTCTTCCACCATCAGTTGGTCAGCCAACTCTTCTCTTCTTTCAACAAGTTGGGAATCTAGTTGACGGATGTACTGCATACTGCGAATGTACCACGGACAACTCAGCTCGGCATTTGTCGGTACAATCTTCTGTAGTGGTCTGAAAGCCTGAATAACAAAGGAGATAAGCTGATATGCTAAATGCAATAAAAACATACAACAGTTAACTAATTTTGGGTTTTTACTTACCGGATCAAATAAAATTGTGTAATGTTTTTTTTCAAAGTTTTTTACTTTTGACCAAGCTAGACAACGTGGGATCTTCTCTGGGTCTTTGGTCCAGAACTGGGAGCTGTTTGGGAATGTCTCCATAATCCAAATCTGAAAAAACAAATACATTGAATTAAGAGTTAGTGATTGTGATTATAGTGGTTGTGATTATGGTTGCAGTGGTTAGGATACCAGTGGCTGTATATGTAGTAACAGGGGATACAATTACATAACGTGTTGTTGCAGCAGTGGGTTCTTCTGAACTAGCAGTGGATGAAGACACATTGTCAGTGGTTTCAACCAACTGTTTACAAATCGTTTCTATGTATTTATCTACTGCCAAACCATCAACCATAACATCCTTAAATCTACACAAACACTTACACTGACTACAGAACAATGCCTAGGGAACCAAGCCAATGGCTAATGAACAATGCCAACACATTATTAAGATTAACCATCAGAATATATACAAGCACAAATAATGTATGTTACAAGTTAAATCTAACCTTCAACACCCATGTAAATCCATACAGAGTGTATGTTTGTTCTTTTTTTGGATCTTTTGGAACGGGCTTCTTTGATTCTGCCTCAAGATGCCTAGGAACAACATTCACCGTTCTTTTATACAGATGAGCCCACATGTATTCGCCCCATGGATACTCATTCCATACACAAAAATCCTCAACATTCCTTAGCAAATGGTCAGGAACATTAAACCTTCCTTCCCGACCGATAAAGACAAATGTTGCAATCACCAACAAAGCAACCCTCACAGCATCTTCATCGGATAACAATTCCCACCTTTCCGCCGACTTTACCAACGCCAAAAGGTCATCACCCTTAACTTTTTTGTTCTTAGTTTTCTTTTTATCGGGAAACAACCGATCAAAAAAAGGACTATATGTTAAACCCTTAACAACATGGCCGTGGTCACTTTCACTATTATCTACTGGTCCTACACGAAACCCAGTTAGAAGACTAAATTGTTCACGGCCAAAATCAAAAACATTATCCCCTAGTACAAAAGTTAAAGGTGGACAACAATCAGTAACTTTTGACACCTGAACTGCATTTTGATATAAATAATGGTATAAGTGGTTGTCAGGGGAATACTTAGGAAAATCTAACCAAGGGACAAAGACAGTTTCTCTAAACAATTTGGTTCTATTCACATTCAGTGCACCTTTAATAGTAGCAATATGTTCTAATCTAGATCTGACCGTTAGCTTTGCATCAAACATGTTCGTGGTTGGATTCTTGAGATGTTGAAGAAGTGCGATTGACTGTAGGAATATGCGTCGGATTGCTTTGAATGTACGAATATGCGTCGTATGGAAGAAGAACTGTTGAGGGAGTAGGATTAGGGCGTTGGATTATTGAGTTTGAGAGGGAAGGATATCTGTTTCAAGTTGTGGATGATTTTTCGGCTTTGAGAGGGAAGGTGTGTGTGGGGTAAAGGAGTGTGTGTTTGGGATGATTTGGGTATTTTTTGTTTTGTATTTAGGTGTATTAGGATAATAAATAATTTTTTGAGATATGTAATTTGGTTTATTAAAGGTGTATTTGTATGGTATAGATTGGTATTTATAGAGAGTTGCCCAAAAGTACATATGCGTGGGGCAAAGTTGCCCAACTTATTTGCATTTAAAAATTGGTTTTTATAGATAGTTGCCAAAAAGTACATATTTGTGGGGCCAAGTTGCCCAGCTTATTTGTATTCATAAAGTTAAAAATATAAATTTTGATTTTTCACTAAAAGACAAAAAGTGTCAGTTGCCCAAAATATTAGGTCAAAGTTGCCCAACAGACAAAGTGTTAGTTTTGTACTTTGTAAGTACAACGTGGGCCTAAATATTTGATAGAGTTGCCCATGGGGCATTTTGAGAAGTGAAAAAAAAGTGGGACATTTGGGGTAATAAAGTTGGGCAACTGGGGCATTTAGAGAATTTTCCCTTTTGTAAAAGCCTTATTAACCGATTTTGAAAGGGTCCTACTACCCTTGCACCCCTTAAAAAAATTTTAGGGGGTGTTGGGGTTTTCTCTCTCCTCCCAATCATTGAGATATTGGTTTCCATGCCAATGATTGAAAAAATTATTTTTTTTGGTCACTTTTACACTATTTTTTGTATTAGTTTTTTTACAAGTCTTTTTTTTTTTTTTTTTTTTTTTTTTACTTTTACTCTTCTATTTCTTTTTTACAAGTAAAGACACTATTACTAAATAAAGTATTAACTTTTTTACAAGTTTTGCCTTTTTTTTTTTTTTTTTTTTTTTTTTTTTTTTTTTATGAATCAGTTTTAAAACTTAAAAAAAACGTAGTCGGAAAATTTTTGAGGCTCAGTTCGAAGGTTGCAAAAGTGAGATTTTATCTCACTTTGCCGTCCATTCGGTTTTCAACATCGCCTTAGATAAGCAACCATTAGAAACTGCTTACATAAGCAGTTTCAGATACGCAACCAACTACCTCAAGAACCAAAAACAGATATGGCTCAAAAAAAATTTCCAACTGCCATGGCTCAAAAAAAAATTTCCAACTGCCATGGCTAAAAAATACCATAGAAAAAGGGACAATCTGCCATCGCTCAAAAATTTCCAACTGCCATGGCTCAAAAAAAATTTCCAACTGCCATGGCTAAAAATTACCATAGAAAAATTTCCAACTGCTATGGCTCAAAATTTTCCAACTGCCATGGCTCAAAATTTTCCACCTGCCATGGCTCAAAAAAAATTTCCAACTGCCATGACCCATAGCAAATAAATATGCGTATGATGTTTTTAAAGTGGTATTAATGGGTAACATATGGGTAAGTTACGTACATCCAAAGTCTTGGAAAATGAAATGATAATAGAACAGACGTAGAAAACGATTATTGATTTATATTATAAATGACAAAACATGTATAGACGATTACTGATTTATATTGTAAATGACAAAACATGTATAGACGATTACTGATTTATATTGTAAATGACAAAACATGTATAGACGATTACTGATTTATAGTAAACTATTAATCTATAACAAGATTGGTTATTTATGTATTCCAAGCTTCTAATTTTGTGAACCATGATATTACTAATTTATGTTGTGAATAATTATACAAATCCTTTTGGCCAGATGCAACAAGAAAATCCTTTCTTGTGTCGTTGTCGACGTGGATTTATAATTGAAAGAACATCCCAACAGCCCAAAACTTATGGTCTGAAGTATTATGCATGTCCTTTGTCAAAGGTAAATAATTAAACGTTTGCTTATTTGCGTAAATATATCAATAACTTGTTTGTTTAGAATACATTTCTTATAATTGTTTCGTCGTGTAACAGCCAGGGACTAAAGACTATGGGTGTCGATACTTCATGTGGAAGGAAATATTTCAACAAACGTACTTTGGTGAAGCCTCTTATTCAACGCAGTGCTCAAACTGCGAAACTCAAGATAAAACGATCAACATGCTATTGGCTCAAAACAATTTGTTGAAGGCAAGAATAAAGATGTTGGAGGCATCACTGGAATTGGCAAGAAATCCAGTTGATCACGCATGTCAGTCGAGTGGAATACTCTACGAGCTTATAGATGACATTAATAATCTTCATGTAGAGTAGATTTCGTTGTAATATTGAATACATTTGTTTTGTACTTGTTTAATATTTTAATGTCTAATGTTTTAACGTAAAAACACTACACAAATAAATATACTCTACATATAAAAACACTACACAAATAAATACACACTATATATACTCTACAAATAAAAACACTATATATATTTATACATTACACAAATAAAACTATACACAAACACAAAACAAAACAAAAAAACAAAAAACTATACACAAACAAAAAAAATACAAAAAAAAAAAAAAAACAAAAAAAAAAAAAAAAAAAAAAAAGGGACAAACCAATCATTGGGCCAATGATTGGCCTAGTGAGGTGCATGGGAAGGAAAACATGGGGTGCAAGATTAGATTGTCCCTTTTGAAAACCCATGTCTTTTAATGTGGTGTTAAAATTATTTTATTTGTGGGTGAGTTTTTGATTTAGGATTCATTTTACTGTGAGACGATTTTCAGTATTGCTCTTTTGTTTGACTTCCCGTTAAGTTTGAGCATTTGTGGTGGTAGCGATGCTGTTGAGGTGGTGATATTGACAAACTTTCAAGATTAAGCAACAAGTTGAGGGTCAAGATAGGCAAAAAGATGAAAAATGTCCACATAAACGATGTACAACGCTTAACAGTATAGTAATAATTAAAGTTAATAACCTATTAAAGCATCATACTTGTCACAAAAATCAGTTCGACGTAGCAAATTAAAAAAATACCCCTTTTGGCTATTTGACCCGACTATTTTGTCTTTTATAGGCATTATACCACTTTCTAAGCCGGTACCCGGTTATGTTTATCCTCCTTGTATCCAAGTCATCTCCCACGCAGGAATCCTCGTACATAGCCATTCGAAAAACACACGAAACCTCGTTCTTGCACATGTGGAAGCTGCCGTACGATGAGGTACGAGGTTTACATTAAACAAGTACAGATATCAAGATTACAAGTACATCAAAAGCAGATTTCCTTATCCATTATAAGCATTCACACTATCATTTTATCCAAGATCCCCAAAACACTTCTGAAACCCTAGTTCACAAACATTAATCAATTGCTTGTCTCTTTCCCCAAATTGGGTAGACAAAAGGTATATTCCCTCTTCATATTTAATGTTTTATTACCCGATTTGTGCTAGGTTTTAATAAAAAACTATTTCTTATTTAGGGCTTTTTCCAATTAGGGTTTTGAAATTTTTTTTCAAGTTATACTGGTTTCATGGAAGTACCACAAGATGTGGTCTTCAAAATACACTATAATGGTGTATTTATGTTTGACCCTTTAAGGTACGATTATGGTAGGGAGATTATAATGGAGGCCTCATCAAAATATAGGATTAAGTGTAGCCCTCTCTTAGATATCTTAGTTGCAAAGATTAAGAATAACATATGGGCTCTATACATGTGCATTCCTACATTAGACATTGCCAGTGGAGGTTTAAAGATAATTGAAAGGGATGCAGATGTAGTGTATTTATATGAGCAAGCTAAACAATTTCAGACAGTCGAGTTGTTTGTTGCTCATTCCCCACAAAACTTAGCACCCTATTACCACGGAAACCTAAGACTAGATAGTTCAGACTCAGAAGTTACGTCAAAAAGAAAGAAACATAATAAGTTGAAAAAAGATGCTGGGAATATGTCTTGTGAGGAGTTGGTTGCGTGGGCTGAGGAAGAATCATAGTCACCTTATTTAAGGTCTCCTCCCGTAAAAGACAGACCACTTAGAAAGGATTTTGACGGTAAGGTTACCTTCACTAGAGTTTGGAATGCGGATGATGACTTTACGTATGATTATCCTATGCTAACTGAAGAAGAGGTCTATAGGGAGTACAACGTAGTAGTTGATAATGTAGTGGAAAACGTTGGTGTTGAAACAGGTATGTCTTTGGAGAATGAGGGTTGTGATAAGCATATGGAAACTAGTATACCTCTCACTGTTGAGGAGATTGATATGGCTATGGACACTAATAGGTATCGGTGAATACACGTTGTTATAATATTGTTCTGTTTTTATTATATATTGTATGCCTACTAATGATTTCTGTTGTTACACTTTTCTCAGGGCTGACGATAATCAAATGGTTGGCCACACTGACATGAATGTGGACGAGGATATACTTCCAGAGACTGATACAGTTGTGCGTAATGATACAGATGGGTTGCAAATGGATGGTGAGTCAGATGGTAACTTATCAGATGCCGTGCTTGCAAGGCAGAAGAAACTTGATAAGGGTAAGTCTGTCATGACATGCAAAAAAAAAATAGCTAAGAAGACTGCCTATACCCCGTGCCAATACCCGTGCAACCAAAGGTATAGTCATTACAGAGAACATGAATACCTACAGTCAGTATATGAAACCAGTTGGTGGCATAGACTTTTGGCCCGATGTTAGTAATCTTTCAAGGATTTTAGGCCCCATTCCTAAGACTATGCCTGGTAGGCCTAAGAGAAAGAGGGTTAGGGCTTCTCATGAAAAAAAAATCAACAACTAAGATTACTCGAGCAGGAATCGTTATGACCTGTCAGAACTGTGGTGAAACAGGTCATAATAGAAAGGGATGCTCAAATCCACCAAAACCACCAGTTACTAAGGAAAAAGGGAAACCTGGTAGGCCATATAAGGAAAAGAATGTTGAACCAGAGTTAGTAGATGACCATGACATTCCAAGGTTTGTTAACAATGACATGAATGAGTATGAAATGGGAGCTACAAACATTAGAAGGGTGTTAGGAGATGGTCGACTTTTTTATTTAGGAAAACAAAGAAACAAAAGAGGAGGAAGTTCAAATAGGGGTCACTTGAAGATGAGAGGAGGGAAAACCAGGAGTGGAAGACTAATTCCAGCGCAGAGAGTTGCAAGAATGGGAACTTGGTTGGCTGTCGATACTGCAAGTTCTGATACTATTGACGATCAACAAAATATGAACTCGGGTATGCCTGGCAGAACTGAAACAGCTAGTAATCAAGCAAACATACCAGGTACATTTGACCTCACATTTCTTTGTAATGGGTTTGTTTAGTTAGTGGTGTTGATTTGACAAAAATTTTACCGTCTTTAGAGTAATTTGCTTCTGACTGACTGAAGTACACTGTATGTGTATATGTTCATAGGTACACAAGAATCTCAAGTTGGAGGACCAACTATAATGCCCATACCTTTTTTGACAAGAGCTAGGAAAATAGCACAATCAGAGATAGTGGAAACAAGAAGAATGACAGGAGGATCTAGGGGTCGAAGAGGATCAACGGTTGCTAAAGGAGCTTGCTCGGAGGGTGGACGAATGACTAAGGTTGTTGGAAGACAAACAAGATCTGCTGTGGCTAACCAAATGGAACAACCACGACAAAAAGGCAAAGCTGCAATGCTAACACCAAGGTTGCCAAGTCAAAGAATCATGGGTAAAAAATTAGCTACGCCAGCTACAGGACCGGGTTCAAGTCTGGACAATGAAATAGTCCTAGAGTAGAACCTTCAAAGTCCTACAAACAATGAATGTGTATGTATAATTAGCTAGCCCTATTTTGTTCATTGAAGGGCCTAGTTTTATTAGCAACTGAAACTTATATAGTGCTGCACTTATTGCCACTATAAAATTGTGTAAGATAGTTGATGTAGTGCTGGTGTTGATGCCACTACATAGCCCTATTTTGTGTCTTGAAGGGCATTGTAAAGAACTTTGCATGCAAGTGTTCTGGTTGTAACAATGTATGCTGCTGTTGCAGATACATTATGTTATGTTATGAAAGAACACCATTTATGCACATCCTTGCACAGGCAGATGATTTCATGACATTGTTTTTGCACATGAAAAGGCCATTTGGTAATTAAATGTTGTCAAATAACCATTTAGTGCAGAAACTGGACACCATTGACATATCATTCACAAAGATACAAGCATCATGTCCACAAACAGATAACTAATAGAATGTGCCCAAAGTCTCTAATTAACAAAGAAGCAAGCATCATGTCGAAATACATTTAACATTAACAAAGAAAGAAGCATTAACTAATAGCATATGGCCAATGTCAGTCATACAAAAACAGTTAACTTTTGTTCACCATGACCATGAGAATATTACAATAAGCCAATATTTGACAACAACGTGCAGAACCACAACGTCGATGCTAATTCCTAACGGACACAAGAACAATAACAACAACGAAGATGAAAACACAACCATGAAACAAACACAACCAACCAAATACATGTCGTACACTTTGGCCTTCAACTTTAGTTCCTTCAATTCTTGGTAAATAGCTTCCATTGGAAAGTCATCTTGACGCTTGTTTGAAACCACCTTTTCGGAATCATCTTTCGGTGTTAAAGCGTCAATGTTGCACTCAAGCTTCTTGTTGTCCATATGAAGATTGAACATGAGGTCTTTGTAGTACTCCGATGGCAACTCATCATCAAGGAATCCATATACCTCACATTTCTTGTCTTTATTCTTTAGAAATACATAAAGACTTGTAAATATACACTCATTATACAATACTCAACAAAATGGATTTGTGTATTAGAACTTACACGGGTGGGACACGCTTTGAATCTTCTTACAAGATTCTCAGGAGTCCATGAAACCTGCTCATAGATTGAGAACTTACAAATACAATGCGTCATACAAGCAATTTCTTCTTTGGAATATCTCCTTCGATAATAACGGGAGGACGAGGACGAGGCCGCCATTTATGTAAGTAATTTAAGGTAAAATGAAAAGGAATACAACTTTGAGTTACTAATTTAAGCTCAATTGTCATGCGCCATTTTTAGGGTTCTTAAGGTTTGGATTTGGGGAAGAACATTTGGGTTTGGGGAAGAAGTAAATAAAGTGGGGTTTATGTATTTGGATTTGTCCTACGTGGAAAGAGAAAAGCACAAAAAAAAATATAAAGTATGATGTGGAAATAATATGTGGCAAAGAAACCGAGTATGTGGCATAACCCGGCTAGTGAAGGTTAATAATGCCTATAAAGGACAAAATAGTCGGGTCAAATAGCCAAAAGGGGTATTTTTTTAATCTGATACGTCAAACTGATTTTTGTGACAAGTATGATGCTTTAATAGGTTATTTGCCCTAATAATTATAGCAGTTTAAATGGTAGTTTTAGTAATTCAATAACCTAAAAATAAAATGAATTAAGTTTTCTTTGTTATGGTTACCGAATAGAGGGAGTTTCTTTTATTTAATTAATTAAGATGTACGTAGCCTAACATGAGAACACATGATGGCGGCCACTAAGACACCTTGCTAGTGCTTTATTAGTCGGGTAACTTAAGTATAGCAACTTATGTATTTATTTTAGAAAAATGATTTGGATGCCTAAAAAGTACACCTAAAATTAGACCTAAAGATGTGATTGGTGGATTTGAAAAATTGATTGGTGGGAAATGACGAAAGAAAAAAAGTGTATGACACTTGTTTAAAAATGAATGGTGTAGGTCTATTGTTATGTCTCATTATTAGGCTTATATATCATCACTCTTTATTTTATTTTATTTTAACTGCAAATTTTCGGACGAGGCTTGAACTCGTAATTTTTAGGTTAATAGATGACTCAAATACCACTAGACTAGAAGATTTGAGTCGAATTATAGCATTTTACTCCCTCCGTCTCATATTAAGTGTCCACAATGGAATCTTGGGATGTCTCAAATTAAATGTCCAGAATCTATTTTAACCAATGAGATGAGAGTTTAGTGGGTAAAAATAATATTTGATTGATGGAGAGTGTAGTTAGTGGACTTTTCTAAAACTTTGTGCACTTTGAAAGTGGACACTTAATATGGGACGGGGGAGTATCTTTTAATCTTCTAGTAGAAATTAAATACTTGATAGTTAAATCTAAATATGGACATTGTTAAAAACCTTGAAATCTAAATATGGACATTGTTAAAAACCTAAATAACGTGATATAAAAAACATAAAAATAACCAAACATATTATAAAACTGTCGAAGTATTTTTTTGCGGGTTGCTGCAGTTATCTTTCAGCCTTAGAGATAAGCCTTCTAGATACCTGCTAAGATGAATAACGCATTAGTCTCGCCCCGGGTGTTATCCCAGGACCCGACTCCGGCGTGAGAATGAGTATGTGTTTTACCGAAAGGTATAGTATAAAATGTGTGTGTGAGAAAAATGATGCCTTATTCACAATTACTGTATGCATGTTTATACTACCTGATGTCGTTATCTAGTCCCTGGGTCTGTCATACTTCATGGGACTGTTGATGTTGTCAGGGCTGGCACTGTCCCTGACACTGTCCCTGGCGTCCTGTCTGACATCCAGGAGAATGAGACAAAGCGTATCCAGGCTAGATGCCAAAGGTACTGTCAGGTCAGCGCGCCCCTCCGACGGATGGTTTGCCGATGCATCCTTCGGTATAGTCTGGAATGCTTCAGTAGAATATTGGGCCCTTTCGGTATAGTGTTGGACTCTTCGGATAGAGTGTTGGTCCCTTCGGTTATTGGACCGAATGGGCATATACGTCGTCATGTCCCCCCCAGTATCATGTTATTTGTTCAAAACAAGTGACGTGATACTTAATTTTGGTTGTCCGTTGGGCTCATTCGGAGTGACTGGGTATGTTATGCTTTTATGGGCTTCGCTATGGGCAATGAGCCCAAGCCCATTGGGTGGAAGCGAGTTAAAATAATATATACCGCGTCTCGTGGGATCGTGACACGTGGCAGATGGTATTCGTTGATGGTTCAGATTCGCCCCCTTCTGACACGACGTGACATTTTGTGTCCCCACTTCCTTTGCCTATATAAACCCTTTTACCCCCATTTGTTATTTTTACTCTTCACTTTTTACTATTTGCTTTCGAATATTCTGGCGAAATTCAGGTGCGTCACTTTTCTTTTATTTCATTTCTGTTTGCGTTACCTCTTCGGTATTCTATGGCTTCCGGTTCAGAGCATCCGGCTTCTGGTTCGGATCATCCGGCTTCTGACCTCGTCCCCAAATCAGATATGCATATATATTGGAGCTGGAAGGTCTCATTAACGAGTATGGGATTCCTATGGACCTCCATCCTCGTTTACCTCCGATGGATTTTACCATGGACAATCTACCGAAGGATGCCATTGGATTGTATGAGCAGTATTTTATGTTTTCGGGAGTTCGAGTTCCGTTTTCTACCTTTCTTCCGAGGGTGATAAAATACTTCAAAGTTCACATATCGCAGCTTGTGCTCATCAGGCTAAATAGGCTTGTTATGTTTGAAATATATTACCGAAGTCTTGAGATTGAGCCGACCGTGAATCTATTTCGAGTTTTTTATAAGCTGAACAAGCAGGGGCACTGGTTCTCCTTCTCTAGCCGGACCGGCGGGAACTCTCTGGGGCGTATTTTTAAGGAAACGTGCTCGAGTTTGAAAAATTGGAAAGACAACTTTTTTCTGATAGACCGGAGAGCAATCCCCGATGCTATGCCCTGGAGACATCCGGACTCCAGTGTTTCGGACGATGCCCCGTCGGGGGGTTATTCGGATGCCGATGTTGCAAAATTGTGCGAAGGGGTAGTGGAGTTGAGACCTGTTCATTCGGGTCTTTTGTACGAAGTTGGGTTGACGAAGGTCTGGAAGCATTCTGGCTTTCGTCCGGAGTTTAAGGATATCGAGAAGAATGGTAACGCAAACCCCCCCCCCTTTTTGTTTGTTTTTTTTTACTTATGATTTTTCTGACTTTGTGCAGCTCTGACCATGTCTCGTTATTTGCGCCTGAGGTCTGATCAAGGATCAAGATTGGGGAAAGGCCGCGCTCTTGCTAAGGGAGAGGAGATACCTCAGCATGTAACTCCCCCTTTGAATGTGGGAACGCAGGTTCCGGAGCCTAACCGGGTGCAGCGGATTGTAGAAAAGGCTGATCCGGCTGTCTTAAAGGCCAAAGAGAAAAAGAGGAAGCAAACGGAGAAGAGAGTGACCGAAGCGTCATCTTTGTTAAAGAGGAGGAGGCCTAACACTCTGTCCATTGATCTGTCGTCAAGTTCGGACGACTCCCAGCGGGCTCACTCGGTGTCACCTATAAATACCTTGAGGCCCGAAGGTATTGTGGACGATACCGAGCAAGGGAGCGTGGGTGGTGGTAGTTCTCATGGTCAGGAGAATACTTCGGTGGAGGATCCTCCCGCTGTTTCTGGCGCCATTCCCCATCCCTTCGGTCAAGGTATGCTCCTTAAACTTGGGGTGAATCTTGCCGTTCGTTTACATCATCACTTTTTCTCTTTTTTTTTACAAGTGTTTTCTTTTCAGAAGCCGGGACGAGTGCGCCGGTGACGAATGTTCAAGGTGTTACTCAGGGCGGCGCTTTTGTCGGAGGTACTTCACGTCTGTTTCGTTATTCCGAGACTCCTTTTCTTATTTGTGTTTGTAAGTTTGACCCCTTCTCTTCTCCAGGTGGATTTGCCCGAATGGGTTCCGGGAAACCGTTCATTCCTGGCTGGAGCTTGTCGACTAACACTACCTTGAATGACGCTGCTCAGTGTCGGGATATGATGAGTAATCTCGCCCCTCCTTTCATTTTGGCGAAGCAGGAGGATTTGGCTGATGACCGAGCCTTGTATAGAGGATGGTTCGAGTTATGTCATAGGGACTATGGCTGTTGTAGATGTGTTCAAGAGGTTCGAACGCTTGAATCATCATTATGCAGAGCTCTACAAAGCTTATTCCACCTGCCGTAGCGTCGACTCCCAGCTTTCCGAGGCTCAAAACAGTCTCCGGGTTCAAACGGAGGTTAATCAAAAACTTGTTCAAGACAATCAATCCCTCCAAGCATCTCACAATGACTGTGGTCGAAAGGAAGAGGAGATGGGTTCCCGTCTGGCTTCTTTGGAGAGGGAACTAAATGAGTTAAAGATTAAGGATGAGGAGAGGGAGAAGAAGGTAGGATTGTTGGAAGAGGCTTTGAAGAAGAAGACGGATGAGCTGGACGAATCCGAGAAGGAAGCTACGGTTTTAAGAGCTGATGTTGAAAAGTTCGCTGTAAGTGCGGGCCATGAGGAGATTGTGAGGTTTAATTATGTGAAGGAGCTGCTTCCGGCGGTCATCCGGCGCTTACACGGGAGTGACGAATAACAGCAAGCTTGGGGGAGTGTTTTCAACGCCGCCATAGATTCTGGTTATTTGGATGGCCTTAAGGAAGGTCGTGATGAGGAGGAGGTCGGAAGGATCCTCTCCAAGCAAAAAGATTTTAATATGCAAGCTGTTGAGGGGTTTACCGCTGCTTACGACGATATGTTCGAGAGGTCTTTCCCCTATATTGAGAAGATCAAGCGTTCCTATCACCTGCCTCTCGGGGATTTGATGAACATACTTCCTGAAGGATCCGGGTCTACTCCCTGCGCAGGCACTTCCGGAGGACCCTAGCTGTTATCTTACCTTGTAATCTTTTGAAAGTTTAAGACAATGTTATGTTCGTATTATGGTGGGCCTGCGTGCCCTTGGGTTGTAATTTAAACAATTTATTTTTGCATCTTCATAATGTTATTTAGGTCATCCGTATATTCGGACGACCGTTTTTGATATGCATGTGCTTGTGTATGCCTTTTGTGCTTTCTGCCAGTGACTTGGCACTTTTCGCGTTAGATTATGCCCGTGAGCAAATATGCTGCGGCCTTCCCTAGTGACTTAGCAACTTTGGGGTACTGTTTCGCCTGTTGGTAAATTTACCTGGGGGCTCATCCCTGGCGTCGTCACGCCTCCGGGGTATCTGCGTGCCGTTTGGGCATATATGCCTCGGCTCATCCCTTAATGTCTTAGCATTATCCGGGGGTATGCAGTCGCCTACCGAATGGTATATGGCCTTCCCTAGTGTCATTGCACTTACGGGGGTAAATTTATTTTAATTGAAGGGTTTTCGGATGTACGGGCGGAGGTAGCTAATCTCCGCCGGTTCACTACCCTTCCCTCTTGCATGAGATGTAATCATGGAAAAATTTCCTCCTCCATTATAGGTAGGGGAATATATCATTACTTACTGATAATAGAAATAACATAATTCATGCCCGTAGGCTTACGTTTTACTTGTGGATACTTTTAAAGAAAACACTTCTTCAAATTCACCGCATGCCACTTCCGGGGTATTTCTTCTTCGTCCAAGGTCTCTAATTTGTAGGATCCTGTTGAGGCCCTCTTCCTTGATCCGATAGGGACCTTCCCACTTTGGTCCCAGTTTGCCTTGATCTTCGACTCTGCTGGCTTCATTCTTCCGGTACACGAATTCGCCCGGCTTGAAGGATATCAGCCGTGCTTTTCGGTTATAGTATTTTTCCAGCTTTGTTTTGTATCGGGCTTCCATCACTGCTGCTTCTTCCCTCCTTTCTTGTAGCAGGTCGAGATTGAGGCGAATTTCCTCTTCGTTCCGCTCTTCCATCTGGCGAGGGTCTTCCTTCTTCGAGACCCTCCCTTATCCTTCTCACCCTGTAGGTCGGCATGCCTATTTCTGCCGGTATTACCGCTTCACTCCCATAGGTGAGGCTGAAGGGCGTCTCTCCATTACTCGTTTTGATGGACGTCTGGAGCGCCCAGAGAACGTTCGGTAATTCGTCTACCCATCCTGCCTTCGCACGCCCTAACCTTGTTTTGATACCCTCCATCAAGCTTTTGTTTGCCCTTTCTACCAGTTCGTTGGCCTGTGGATGAGCCACCGACGGTGTTGATCTGCTTTATGTTGAGTTTTTCACACCAGCTCTTGAAGGGGTTATCTATGAACTGTTTGGCATTGTCTGTGACGATGATGGCGGGGAGACCGAAGCGGCACACTATGTTATCCCATACAAATTTCGTGACGTCTTTCCCGGTGATCCTTGCTAAGGGTTTGGCTTCCGTCCACTTGGTGAAATAGTCGATGGCGACCAAGAGGAACTTGACCCTTCCGGCTGCCGAAGGTAGGGGACCCACTATGTCCATACCCCATTGGTAAAAGGGCCATGGGGCCATAATGGGCGTCAGCTTCGTTTTCGGGAGTTGTGGCACTGGGGAGTGGATCTGGCAGGAGTCACATTTGATTATTTCGTTTCGAGCGTCGGATGCATAGTGGACCAATAGTACCCTTGCCGCATGGCTTTTGCCACCACTGAACGAGGGCCGGAATGCATTCCGCATGCTTCCATGTGTATCTCCCTTATGACGTAGTTCGCTTGTAGGGGAACGACGCACCTCATCATGGGCACTAGGTAGGCTTTTTTGTATAGCACTCCGTCTTCCATGACATATTGGCTGATCTTCATCCTTAAGGTGCGGGCTTCGTTGGGATCTTCTGGCCAAATTCCTTCCTCAAGACACCGGATGATAGGGGTCATCCAGTTGTCCTCTTCTTCTTCAACGACACTATTAACTTCCTTACTTTCCGTCGACCTCTCTCTCAGCACCTCCACTAGTACCTCCTTCGTCAAATGGTCGAAAGCGACCGTGGCTAGTTTACTAAGGACATCTGCCTTTTGATTCTGACCTCTGGGGATGTTCCGGATGGAGAAATTTTCAAAGCCCGCTATGTACTCTTTTGCCTTCGCCAAATACTTGATCATACTTTCATGACTTGCCACGTAATCCCCGTTTATCTGATTGGCCACCAGCTTAGAGTCTACCCGGACTTCGAGGTCGCGGACTTTCATGCTTTCCGCCATCCTTAGTCCTGCCAGCAGGGCCTCATATTCGGCTTCATTGTTAGTGCTTTCAAATTAAAGCCGGATGGCGTAAGTGAATTCCATTCCCTCCGGGTTGATCAGTACAAGACCCGCTCCGGAGCCCTTGTTGTTGGACGCTCCGTCCGTATACAAAAGCCACTTTCCTTCTTCCTTCTTTTTTATTGCCGGCTGTTCGAAATACTTATCACCCTTTTCTTCGATGGGGGTTTCTGACAGAAAGTCTGCTAAAACCTGACCCTTGATTGCGTTCCGGGGCTCGTAGGTGATGTTGTAAGCGCCCAATTCCACTGAGTACTTGGCTAGCTTCCCGGATGCTTCTGGCTTGTTGAGGATCTGTTTTATGGGTTGGTCTGTGATCACCTTTATGGGGTGTGCCTCGAAATATCTCCGGAGCCTTCTTGACATGTGTAATAGACAGAGTGCTAGCTTTTCGATTGGGGCATAGTTCCTTTCCGCTTCATTGAGTGTCCGGCTTACATAACGGATTGGCAGCTGTTTTCCTTTCCTTTCGGTGAGTAGGACCGCGCTGACTGCTTCGTCAGCGGCCGCAAGGTACACATACAGTGCCTCCTTCGCCCTTGGTGTTGTCAACGAGGGGAGGTCCATTATCAACTTCTTCAGCTCCTGGAATGCCTCCTCCGCCTTTTCTGTCCACCGATACTCTTCCTTATTCTCCTTAGTGATGTTTTTGAGCGTTTCGAAGAAGGGTAGGGATATTTCGGCTGAACGGGATAAGAAACGATTAAGCGCTGCCAGCTTGCCGCTGAGGCTCTGCATCTCCTTCAAGGTCCTGGCTAACTGCATGTCCATTATCGCCTTCGTCTTCTTTGGGTTTGCCCGGATCCCTTCCGAAGTTACCATATATCCTAGGAATTTTCCTTCTTCCATCCCGAAGGAGCATTTCTTGGGATTTAGCTTCATGTTTATCTTCCGGAGGTTATCAAATGTTTCTGCTATGTCCGCTAGCATTCCCTGTTCTTCCCTGCTCTTGATGACCATGTCATCCAAATATGCTTCCAGGTTTCTCCCTATCTGTGACTGGAAGGCGGAATCTATCATCCGTTGGTAAGTAGCTCCTGCATTCTTCAGACCG
This sequence comes from Chrysanthemum seticuspe, assembly GCA_019973895.1. NCBI lineage: Eukaryota > Viridiplantae > Streptophyta > Magnoliopsida > Asterales > Asteraceae > Chrysanthemum > Chrysanthemum seticuspe. The sequence continues at coordinate 150,834,738 of BPTQ01000009.1, read as the reverse complement.
AATGGCATCTTAGTGTAACAGTAGGTCCCCTGTTCGGTGTAAAATGCAGTTTTCTCTTCGTCTTCCCTCGCCATCTGCACCTGGTGATATCCTTTATAAGCATCTAAGAAGCACTTGTACTTATACCCCATGACCGACTCAATCTTCCAGTCGATCTCCGGCAAAGGGTAATAGTCCTTGGGGCAGGCAGAGTTGATGTTCTTGAGGTCGATGCACATCCGCCAGCTTCCGTCACACTTCTTTACCAAAACGGGGTTAGATATCTAAGTAGGATATTTCACCGGTCTGACAATACCGGCCTTGACCCATTCCTCTACCTCCTTTGTGACTGCCTGACTTCGATCGGACGCCAACATTAGGCGTTTTTGGCATACTGGGTTCACTGAAGGATTAGCATTTAGAGTGTGCTCGATGATTCCTCTGGGGACTCCCGTCATATCCGCTGGCTCCCATGCAAATATATCAAGATTCCTTTGCAACAGCTCTTTGAGACGCCTTTTGCCTTCGGAAGACAGGGCACCCCCTATCATCACGGCTTGTTCAGGGAAGGCTGGGTTGATCATAACCTCTTCCGTCAAACCCACCTCACCCGCTTCGGCTTCTGCCTTATCCTCCACCGGAGCGACGGCCTGTAACCTTTCTAGCCTCCTGCACTCTGAAATGATGGTGGAGCGAGTGACGAGCGTGGCAATTCCTTGAGGTGTTGGGAATTTCATCATGGAGTGGACCGTGGAAGGTATGGCTCTCAGGACCTTCAATCCGGTTCTTCCTAAGATCACGTTATACGGGGATGGTGCCCAAATAACTGTGAACTTCATTCTGACCCTCCTATATAACCCTTCATCTCCGAATGAAACATCCAACTCAATTTTCCCCAGTGGCCTGGTCACCTGCCCGGCGAATCCAATTAGATCCGTATGTGTCTGCTTCATCCGGGCCCTTATCTCATGAGGCAAGTTGTTGAAGCAGTGTTCAAACATTACTTCCACCGAAGCTCCTTCATCCACAAAAACTCTTCTCACAAGATACCCCTCCATTGTGGCTTCGACTATGAGGGGATCGTCCGATATGTCTCCTTCGGGCATAGGGGGAAAAGTTATGGGCACGTTCATCCATATTTCTTCTTGCTCGGACGACTTCCTCTTCTTTCGTCCGGGCCACGTTCGGATCATATTGATGACTTTATCTTTGGCTCCCGTTTCATTCTTGGGAGGATCTCTTCTTCCCTTCTGACGGAGGTCCTTAATCAGATGATTCAACTTTCCCGACTCTAACGCTAGCTCTAACTGTTTCCTAAGTTGATAACAGTCGTTCGTGTAATGCCCTTTTTCTCCATGATAATCACAATACTTGTCTTGGTTCTCCCTGCGGGGCGGGTCACGCATCGGCTTTAGAGGAGGTAGACATAGCTGGTGTTCTGTGGCCAAAATTTCCTTTGGGGGCTTTACGAGCGAGTCTAAAGTTAGACGGGGGTTGCCTCGGTTCAGATGATCACCGCGATGGGGCACGTAAGGCACCGACCTGTCACTATGGCGGTGCGAGCTGCCCCGATCTCTCCCTGAGTAAGCGTATCGCCCTTCATTCTTCCTATCCCCTCCGTAATGACTTCTGGCAACCCTTTCGTCCTTTCGGAAGGGTCCGGTTGAGGCCCTTCTGGTTGTATCGTAATGCTCCCCTCGAGGTAACTCGGTACTGGCAAAAGCTTCCTCTGACCTTACAAAGTCATCAACCCTAATCATCATCTCCTCCACGGTCTTAGGGATCGTGTCAGCAAACCGTTTAGCCAGCTCAGGGCATTTGCACCCATTTATGAACGAGGAGATCCTCATGATCTCCGGAGCTCCCTGTATGAATCCCGTCTCGGTGGTCTATCTCTCTTTGAACTCAGGCGATGTTTCATTAGCTTTTCTCATTATCTTGGCGATTTCGGTAACAAGCTTTATGCAGAGAGAAACGAGTTTCGAACTGGTCCTTGAAGGCTGCCCATTCATCTATGCTCCCCGGTGGGAGCCCATCAAACCATCCTCTGGCCTTTCCGTCTAAAGTCTGTTGGAACATGCAGCACCATACAGGAATTGGCCACTCTCCATGCCCTGCGGCTCCGGTGAATCTGTTGAGATGATCTTGAGGATCCGTCGATCCATCGTACAGCTTGACGTGGGTGGGCATCTTGTGCTCCGGGGCGGAGAAATCGATGATTCGCCTGCTGAAGGGGGACTTTGAGACTTCCTTGAAGGGCTTCGCTAGATCTTCGTCTCTTACATTACTCCCAGTCACTATCTCCTTCTTCTTGTCTGCCGGCTTGTCCTTGCCAAGGACCACTTCGTCATCAAAATCCAATCGTATCGGCTCGACGGTGTCCCGTCAGTTATTGTGCTCTTTTATCATAGACGTGAGCGCAGTTACATACCCTTCTAACTGCTCTCTCGTCATTGGGGTAAAACTTCCTTCTCCTCTTCCAGAAGTCACCGGAGGTGTCGAACCCGTCATTCTATAGCTCTAGCAGATTGAATGCGGGTCCCACGGATGGCGCCAATGTCGAAGTATTTTTTTGCGGGTTGCTGCAGTTATCTTTCAGCCTTAGAGATAAGCCTTCTAGATACCTGCTAAGATGAATAACGCGTTAGTCTCGCCCCGGGTGTTATCCCAGGACCCGACTCCGGCGTGAGAATGAGTATGTGTTTTACCGAAAGGTATAGTATAAAATGTGTGTGTGAGAAAAATGATACCTTATTCACAATTACTGTATGCGTATTTATACTACCTGATGTCGTTATCTGGTCCCTGGGTCTGTCGTACTTCATGGGACCGTTGATGTTGTCAGGGCTGGCACTGTCCCTGACACTGTCTCTGGCGTCCTGTCTGACATCCAGGAGAATGAGACAAAGCGTATCCAGGCTAGATGCCAAAGGTACTGTCAGGTCAGCGCGCCCCTCGGACGGATGGTTTGCCGATGCATCCTTCGGTATAGTCTGGAATGCTTCAGTAGAATATTGGACCCTTTCGGTATAGTGTTGGACTCTTCGGATAGAGTGTTGGTTTCTTCGGATAGAGTGTTGATCCCTTCGGTTCTTGGACCGAATGGGCATATACGTCGTCAAACGGTAAACACAAATCCTGGCCTTGTTTGTGAAAAGATGCGGTTAACGTAAGAGTAAATTTTAAGAATTAACACTATGAAAAGTGTTTTACGAATTTTGATCTTAGATTTTTAGGTTATAAAATATGACATAACGAGTAAAACTTTTTGATTTCTCAGCCATTTGCTCGCCCAATTTTTTATATGTGACAAGTAAACTTATTTGCTCTTCATTGTGCTCTCCATCCCTATATGACAAGTAAACTTAGTAGAAAAATTTAGGAAAAAATCATTAAATAATGAAGTTTCATTAGTGTTTCAATTTAGTAACTCATACTTTTTTGGGTGAGGTTTAAGGCTAGAAGGCAATGATAAGCCTCACTCACCTTACACATCAGCGCCACGTCAGCTTTCTCTCTCGCCTCTTTTCCACTCACTTCCACTCACCTTTATGAGGACAAGGGACTCACTTCCACTCACCTTAACCCACATTTTTTTAATAATCACTAATTTAAAAACGTAAATGTAAACATATAAACGCGAAATAACCGCACGAAATAGAAAAACTTTTATTCATAAACTAAAACCATTACACAGACTGGCAACCTACACCTACCACAATGCAATTGTATGATGACGAGCCATAAAAGAAAAGGTTACACAAGTCGGCTCGAAATTAACAGAAAATGAACAAACCATCTCAGCATACGGCTCCGAAAGAGGAGGTCCCCAGAAATTAAAAATATTACAATAAAACATGAAATTAAATATTACGAGACAAATGTTGCACTAAATCGGCACGAATGTTTTGATGCATTTGATGTGGTCTGATGTACCTCATAACTTTTCGCATGTCTCATCGGATCGTATGTAGTAATTCGGCTAATGTGCTTCCGTCGGGTACCATTCGGGAGATATTGCCTGATAAGGTTTTAAAAGGTACCATTTTGAGGGGTCGTTTAAGTCCTTATTTGACCACTTTTGTATCCGTTATTGCTTAATATCGTTCCTTTTCACTTTTTAGGTCTCGTGAAGGCAAAATGCTGGAATGACACTTATTTGGACAGAAAGGCGCGAATATATGAAGAAAATGGCCAAAGTCGAAATCAGACACTCACAGTCGCTGAATGTAGAAGGCGACGGCGTCAGGTTCTATTTGCGACGTCGTCGGAGAATTATTGTGACGGGTCAGAACGCAAAACTCGTGTTTTCAAGAGACGGCGTCTAGTTGTGAAAGAGTAGGCCGTCGCTACTCAGACGGCCTAGATGCGATCCAGACGACGTCAGAAGCTGAAGAGGACGGCGTCACGGACATAAGGTGACGCCGTCGCAAGGTTAACGTGGCTAAGACGAAACCCTAATGGCGGCGACACGACGGCGTCACTAAACATAAGGTGACGCCGTCGCAATTGTAATCTTATATATAGAATCCGAATTTTTCAGTATTTGTGTGGAGAGTCTTTGGAGTAAAAAACCTAAAACCGAACCTAAGGTGTCTTGTACAGTATTTTAGGGTTTTTAACCCTATCTTACACCAAGATAAGTCTTTGCTTCATTAATTCAATTATGTCTTTGATTATTTGTGTGTATGCTTGCATGTTCTCCATGTCCGGCTAATTTATTTGTGTGTTTGCTTAGAAAGTATGAAACTTAATTATTGAATATTGATTGGTTGTTTCTTATCTTAGTTGACTAATGATCTAGTAATGCGATAGGTCATTCGTTGTGTACTTAATGCTTGATTCATCTTTGTGAACCTTAGAGTATGATTACCTGAGTGATTGTAGGCTAAAACATCCGAAGAGTGCCTTAGAGTAGGAGTCTATAATCTCTACGTGGATTTGTAGACAAGACCCTTTGGTAATTTCAAAGAGTTAGGGAGAAACGCATACCCTACAACTTTAGAAACACAACGCAACTAGGAATAAGACGTGACACTCAACCATCAATAGGAGATAATTAAGGAGTAATACAAACTAAGTAAACACATCTTTAAACTATCATACGAGCACACATTAATTAGACATAGACTCCCACAACCTTAGTTTAGATAATTAGATAATAGTAGAGTAATCGGTAGAAATACCAACCCCCCAAATCCAATACCCGAGATTCGTACTTTTCCATTTTCATAAAATATAAAAAGATAAAAAATAATCTTCCTCAACCTTAACCTTAGCGTAGTAACTCCCTACTAGCATTCCTATTCCCCTAGAGAACGATATCAATACCCGTGGCTTACCCTAATTACTACACTACAACGATTAGGTTCACTGCCTAGGGTGTTATAAAACTTGCTCGAAGAAAAGGAAGTTTCCTTGACCCCGAACGACGCGTGTAGCGTTATCAAGTTTTTGGCGCCGCTGCCGGGGAATAGAATAGCTAGTTAGTAGTCCACCTCGTTTAGGTCTACTCACAAGATTCCTATCAAGTGAGATTTTTTCTTTTTATTAGCTTCCTTGTAGTCTATCCCCCTTCTTTGTGTTTGTGTTCGTAAAACCCTTTTCATTTGTCGCTATGGCAAGTGAAGTTGCATTTGAATCATTAACAAATGAGGAACAATTGAATTTTGCAGATTGGTTTAGTTTTTATTGTTCTGATAAATTTGTGAGTGATCTTAAAGATATCCAAAAGAACAAGGGTGTAAGATTGGATGGATTTGATATATTTTGTGTTTGTGTAGCTTCTATTCAACGATCGTTGTCAAGATCAACTCCTTTTAGTGACACCATCTTTAGAATTTTTCAGAAAAGCCTCCTATGCATAAACCTTCAGTTGTTACAACTTGAGGAAATGGATAAGAAGGATTTATCTAACCTTAGGCATCATGATCAAAAAGCCCTAGTTTTTAAGAACATGAAACCTAAACCCAAACAAGATTGTGAGATGGTTGAAGCTAAAATACCTAGTTGCATGTGTGGGATAGATTTCAAACATTTAGGAGATCTAGATATAATGGAGAAAAAGGTGGAAACTCCAAGCCCACAAGCCCTACCATCACTTGAGGAACACACATCACCTATAACTTACCCGGAAGAAGTAGAAGAGACTATAGGAGCCCCGATTGATAGAGAACCTTTGGACCAAACGCCACTAGAGAATGTAGGTTTAGATGCTTGCTGTCATGACCTCTCTCTTAGTCCTAGGGAAGTTCCTAATTTTGATGAACCGGAGCCTCAACCAAAAACCTTACCCAATGTTCCGTCTTTAGATGTGAATCTTGGAATTGAATTAGGCCCCAATCCACCCATCAAAATAGATAGTCCGGGTAGTTGCTTGATAAAGGTGGTAGATTCTAGGCCATGTAGAGTGGAAGCTAATATAGGAGTAACCCATGACCTTACACACTTATATCACCCATTCATGGTTGATAACAAGAAACACTATGGGTTTAAACCGGGTTTATTAGGTCAAGATGGATCCTTAACTAAGAATCTTTTGAAGTTGATAGAAGATGATCCATTTTTAGGAGGGAGATTTGATTCACCCGCTACACCAATAGACGTAGGTAAGGTTATAATGAATGGAGCACACTCCTTTGAGCATATAAATCACCCATCACCCTCTCCTCACGTAGCAAATTTCCACCCTAAGGGTGTGTATTGCTACTATCACCCGCACTTAAACTTAAGTGTAGGAAAAACTTCCCCTTTATCTGTTAAATAAGGGTAGAGTCAGGCTCGTGACTCGAACAAAAACAAGCGCTTCTTGGGAGGCAACCCATGTGTTTTTCCTTTTCATTTTCATTTGTGTGTCATATATCTTCTATTGATTGTTTATTCTCATGTTTGAATTTGTAAAAATGCTTTATTTTGTCTTTAACCTCGTCTTAAGTACATATAAAGGTATTTTACATAAGGGATAAGTGTAGGGAGGATTACACACGTTTTCAAAAGAAACGTAAACATGAGAATAACAATTAACTAAAAGATATATATGTTTGTTCGAGTCAAATGCTTGTATCGAGTCATAATGGATGTTTTTGCAGAAATTTTTCCAGATTCTAAAGATGTAAATTTTCCAGAATTTTTTCCAGAAAATCGCAGACCAGTTTTTGTCAGGATAACCTGACGGCGTCAGGATTGCAACCTGACGGCGTCAGGAAGGAGTAAAAACATCAGATTACTTTTTCTCGTTTTCTGAGCTACTTATAAATTTTTGGAATTTTCCAGGTCTTAATTTTCTTAAAAATTCTGTAAACATTCATTCCACAAGCATTATATCCTAGTTTAAATCGAGTCTTATATATATTATTACCGCCGATTTTACGCGAAGGTTTCGTTTGTTCTCTTCAAGTGTGCAGGTTTAGTTTGTCAAGAAGAAGTTACATAAGATTGGAAGGAGCTTTTCACGCAATAATTCTTCTTGAAAAGAATTTAACCACCACTTTACACGGATCCTACCGAGCTAATCAGGGGAGTATTAGTTTCTTTCGTTTTTAATTACCTTCTTTTATCATAACTTTGATACTTTCGGGGAACATTGGGGACAATGTTCAGTTTAAGTGTAGGGAGGGTAAATAAAACGGGAACTTTGAAACTATGCTTATCCTTGACTATTTGCTTTGTCCAATTGTGATTGTGTAATAAACCATGAGAAAATGTCGGTTAGGGTAATTTTGGCACCAAATTTAAAATTTTTTATGACATATAGGAGTGGGCCATTAGTCTTAACAAAAGCATCTCATGGATAGGAAGTTGCATGACTAGCACAAAAAACCCTTTACCACCCAAATTCCACCAAAATGTGAGGATCGCCCTTAGATTAGTAGGAATTAAAGCATTCATCTTCAATGCTTAGAGTGTGAACCGGTAGTATATTAGATTCTAGAACTTGTTTTGTGATGCATTCCGAGATCGCAAGTGAGGCTACACTTGTGTAGTTAGGAATAACTAAATGATAAGAGGCATTAGGATAACCCTTGTTTGATACCCGTAATATAATTACTTCTTCCACATCGGTTGAGTAATTCCCCTACACCCTTTGCGTTGTACTCATCTTTAGTACACGATACCCCTAGTTAACCCCTCAGAGCCTATCCTTTTCGCGGTTCTCGTGATGTTTCGGTTTTTCCGGAATATCAATGAAGAGCATTGTTTACACCCTACCCCCAAATATACACCCAAATCGCCTTAGCCTACCCCTTATGCACTCACTTTTAGTGCAAATGTTTGTTATCACCCCAAACCCTTAGTTCAATTATCTAGTTGCTTGCATAAGTTGCTAAGTCGAGTCATATCCTTTGTATACAGTTTTGGGACGATTGGGATTCATGAGAAAAGTTAAAGTTTATGAAATGACGGGAAGGGAACGTTAAAAATTCAAATTCCCTTTGTTTGCGTAATAATGTACCCCAAGTGTTTTGATCTTTTCAATTCGGGTCAAATTAGTGTTAGAGTAATAAAAACTCAAGTGTAGGGATGTGCCTATAAATCCCTATCATTTTGATGTTACCATAGAGGATGGTAGAGTAAAAGTGTATGGAAAAAAAAAAAAAAAAAAAAAAAAAAAAACGAAAAAAAATAGAAAAAGAGAAAAAGAAAAAAAAATAGAGTGATAAAAAAAAAAAAAAAAAAAAAAAAAAAAAAAAAAAAAAAAAAAAAAAACGGGCTACCATCCTACATCTATCTTTTAATTTATGTTTGTTTATTTCAGTTATCTAGAGTTTAGAGTGTCGAGTCTTGGCTTAGCAACGCCATTCTTCATATGCAGTTAACATAAAGATTTTTGACTTACCACCACTATATAGCCTATCCCACCAAACCCTTATTTCCCTACCGTAAGCCTAACGTTACAACCCTTTAAAGACCTATTTGATAGTCTTTCCTAGGTGCTTACGCCAAAGCGATGGAGGTTTGATCTATTCTCAAGCCTATGGTAATCTATGTACTAGGACCGGTTAATGAGTGTTTATCTTCCATTTCCTATATTGTTATATTTCATTTATACACCTGAGAGAGATGTGAGTATCCAAACACCCCATGTGAGGTGCTAGTATGTAATTTCCGTGCTTGTTATGACTTTTGCGGGGCTTATATGTGTTGTGGACCGTTTTGAATTAATGCTGAATGACCCCTAACTTATAAATTAATTGGCTAAAAGCACATTTGCTTGAGGACAAGCAAATAACAAGTGTAGGGATATTTGATAAGGTTTTAAAAGGTACCATTTTGAGGGGTCGTTTAAGTCCTTATTTGACCACTTTTGTATCCGTTATTGCTTAATATCGTTCCTTTTCACTTTTTAGGTCTCGTGAAGGCAAAATGCTGGAATGACACTTATTTGGACAGAAATGCGCGAATATATGAAGAAAATGGCCAAAGTCGAAATCAGACACTCACAGTCGCTGAATGTAGAAGGCGACGGCGTCAGGTTCTATTTGCGACGCCGTCGGAGAATTATTGTGACGGGTCAGAACACAAAACTCGTGTTTTCAAGAGACGGCGTCTAGTTGTGAAAGAGTAGGCCGTCGCTACTCAGACGGCCTAGATGCGATCCAGACGACGTCAGAAGCTGAAGAGGACGGCGTCACGGACATAAGGTGACGCCGTCGCAAGGTTAACGTGGCCAAGACGAAACCCTAATGGCGGCGACACGACGGCGTCACTAAACATAAGGTGACGCCGTCGCAATTGTAATCTTATATATAGAATCCGAATTTTTCAGTATTTGTGTGGAGAGTCTTTGGAGTAAAAAACCTAAAACCGAACCTAAGGTGTCTTGTACAGTATTTTAGGGTTTTTAACCCTATCTTACACCAAGATAAGTCTTTGCTTCATTAATTCAATTATGTCTTTGATTATTTGTGTGTATGCTTGCATGTTCTCCATGTCCGGCTAATTTATTTGTGTGTTTGCTTAGGAAGTATGAAACTTAATTATTTAATATTGATTGGTTGTTTCTTATCTTAGTTGACTAATGATCTAGTAATGCGATAGGTCATTCGTTGTGTACTTAATGCTTGATTCATCTTTGTGAACCTTAGAGTATGATTACCTGAGTGATTGTAGGCTAAAACATCCGAAGAGTGCCTTAGAGTAGGAGTCTATAATCTCTACGTGGATTTGTAGACAAGACCCTTTGGTAATTTCAAAGAGTTAGGGAGAAACGCATACCCTACAACTTTAGAAACACAACGCAACTAGGAATAAGACGTGACACTCAACCATCAATAGGAGATAATTAAGGAGTAATACAAACTAAGTAAACACATCTTTAAACTATCATACGAGCACACATTAATTAGACATAGACTCCCACAACCTTAGTTTAGATAATTAGATAATAGTAGAGTAATCGGTAGAAATACCAACCCCCCAAATCCAATACCCGAGATTCGTACTTTTCCATTTTCATAAAATATAAAAAGATAAAAAATAATCTTCCTCAACCTTAACCTTAGCGTAGTAACTCCCTACTAGCATTCCTATTCCCCTAGAGAACGATATCAATACCCGTGGCTTACCCTAATTACTACACTACAACGATTAGGTTCATTGCCTAGGGTGTTATAAAACTTGCTCGAAGAAAAGGAAGTTTCCTTGACCCCGAACGACGCGTGTAGCGTTATCATTGCCATTTTTTTTGTCTTTTCGTATCATATTATGTAATATGATACATGCATACAACATATTTTGGAGTCTTTCTTTTGTCATTATCTTTGTGGGATTGGCAAGTACCGCCCATTTCTTCTTCAAAACACCAAACGCCTTTTCTACATCTTTCCTTGCCGATTCCTGCATTTGCTTATACCTTATTTTCTTCTGGTCATCATCTGCTTGTTCTGGAATCGTCTTAACGAGTGTTGCCAATTCCGGATATATCCCGTCAATAAGATAGTACCCGTAAGTTACCCCGTTAGCAACAAAGGGAATCTCCGGTGCTATCCCCTGTTTAAGATCGTTAAATAAAGGGGATTGATCAAGATCGTTGATGTCGTTGTTCGACCCAGAAACACCAAAGAAAGCATGTCATATCCATAAGTCTTGAGACGCCACAACTTCCAGCAAAATGAATGGATTTGGACCATGATCACGCCGAACATATTGCCCTTTGTGTGCATTCGGATAACCAAACCACTCCCAAACTGTATAGTCAAGGCTTCCTAACATCTATGAAAACCTGTGTTTTTCTTTGTGATGTCGATAAAGCTTTACGACATCAGTCATAGTAGGTTTCCTCAAATATTCTGGGTCAAAAATTTCCATAACAGACTTACAAAAGAAATCAACATATCGACGAGATGTTTTTTCACTTATCTGTAGATATTCATCTAAAGCATGCGGTTTCGCGCCGTATGCCAATTGACGAATTGCGGAGGTACACAAGCTGAAATGCCTTCTTTTTCGGTGCAATCAATATTATCACTAAAAAACGAACAATGAAGAGTTAACTCCCGAACTATCCAGTTGAAAAGAGATCGATTCATTCGGAACCTCTTTCGGAATGTACGTTCATCGTAGAAAGGGTCGTCAGTCAAATATGCGGCGACTAAATGGTCATGAGCACCGTAATGATCACGATTAATCCGTTTTATTGCTGGCCAATTTGGTTTTCGGCTATTTTTAATAAACGAAACCGCTTTTGCAATCAAATTCAAATTCCGACTTTCCATTTTTTGTTTTTCTTCAGAGTCGGTGAACATAAACGTGTCGGAATTCATTTGAAAAATTAAAGGAGTGAGATATGAGGAGATGTGTATATAAGGAGTTTAAAGTGAGTTTTGTGTTTTAGAAAATGAATTTGGTGAATATATAGGAAAAATGGGGTAGTGGAGAGTTTATTTTTTATTTTTATTTATTTATTTAACTCTACAAACCAAACGGTCGAATAAATTAGCACACATATCAAGTAGGTGAGTTGGTCACCTTGCTTTGTCTTGGGACGTGAGACTCACGCGTGAGTCGATGCATTTGGCATGGGGGTGGCAGGTGAGTGAGGCTGTAAGGTGAGTGCAAAACTCCCCTTGCCGTCCATCCTAACCACTCAAGTTTTACAAGTGTTCCATTCTTATGTAACTTTTATGTTTGAGTGACCAAAACGGAACAGTTCTCAAACTTCGTTATTATTTCGTGACTTATATTTTTCTTAAGTGTGCATAACTTGGTTGTACATCGAGTTAGTTGAGATTAGTGAAATTCAGTGGATGAGTGTTTATTATCAAGGTACAACCAAACAATGCACTTTGGGGAAAACTAGAAGGGGGGGGGGGGGTTGAATAGTTTTACCAATTTAAAACTTCCTTTTAAATATTTAGATCGACTTATGTCAATCTATTTGATTGTTTATGTTGGACGTTGATAGATAGATATATAAACGTGTAATGAAAGATAAAGAGTAAGAAGCACATCACCACGACACAAGTATTTATAGTGGTTCGGCTACAAGGACACCTTCCTTGCCCTACTCCACTCCCCGAGTCACCTATTCGAGAGTTCGTAAACACTACACCAACTCCTTATGGCAGAGAAGCCTTCACAACGCCGCTTAACCTTTTTCCGGTACAAAGCTAAATACCGAGTTCTTTCACACCAAGGCGAACCACACCTAACACAACGTCGCCTACCCTTTATACGGTGCTAGGCTAACCACCGAGTTCTTTCACACCTTAGGAGAACTAATCCTATCACAACGTCGCCTACCCTTTATTAGGTACTAGGCTAAGTACCTAGTTCTTTCACACCTTAGGTGAACTACACCTTCACGACATAACACCTATTCTCAAGGAGATCTACTCCTTGTTACAACACCATCAAGGATATCACCATCCTTGTAAATAAACAAATACTTATATGTATAACGATGCACCTCATCGATTATACGACCTAAGCATTCTTCCCAAATTCTACTTGATTTGATTCTTTGGCATCCTTCACTAATGCCTTTGACACAACGCTTGGCATCCTTTACTAATACCTTTAACACAACGCTTGGCATCCTTCACTAATGCCTTTAACACAACGCTTGGCATCCTTCACTAATGCCTTCGTCTTGACACCTTTAGCATTCTTCACTAATGCCTTGACACGAATGATGAGCATCTTTCACTAATGCTTGCATCTTTACTTTTTCGGCATTCTTCACTAATGCCTTCAACCCAACGTCTATGGAGAAAGGTAGATCTATCAACAAGAGAACCTTCGTTGTCTTGATGATGATGAAGCATGGCAACTCATGGACTTGAGCTTGCACGTCTTCAAGAAGTGGTGATCTTTCCTTTAAGAGGAACCTAGAAGATCACACAAAAACAAACTACATAGATCACTTAGATCTGAGGTTAGAGGGTTAGAATACTTTGGGGAAGTTTATATGAAAAGCACACATAGAGAGGAAGAAATGGCTCTCTATTTATAGAGAAAATTCTCTTCTGTTTCCCCGGATCCCACGGATCCCTACCACAAGGGATCCGGCTAGCACAAAGCTAGGGATCCGTGGTCCGCTCCTCTTTGCCCATGGGTATTTTTGGTTAAGGGTCATGGGTCATGGGTTATGGGTTGATCCATGGTTTTCTTTCTAGATACAATGTACTTGGTTAAGTGGTATATATAAAACCATGGGTTATGGGTCAAAACCATTTGCTAGTATTTACCCTTTTTGTATATACTTGTATTTACCCAATTTAGCATACACTTAGTTTTTACCCATTTTAGTATACTTAGTTTAAGTATATGTTTAACCCAATATGTAAACACTAGTTGTTGTACATATGTATCTAAATCATAAAATCACTTATACTTGTTTTAGTGTTTTATGTGAAAGCGTAAGTGTGTTTAGAAAACTATTAACTCAAACTATTTACGTACTTTATTTGTTTCGTTAAAATGATTTTATATTTGTTATCGACAAAACATTAGAAGATCGTAAAATATAAATAAACGTTTTCACGGCTTAGTTGTATTAACAATCTCCCCCTTTTTGTTGATGACAAAACATAAAATTATTTTAAGGAAAAAACTAAAATTCGTAAAAGTTTGAATTTGTAGTTTTTACTTTCTTCTCCCCCTTTTTGTCGAAACAAAAAGTGTTAAAAGAAACTAACACAATTTTTATAAGAAAAAAAAATTGTAAAAATGTAAAGAGAGCAAGTGACGGGAATGGTACTCGTCTTAACTCCCCCTTGACGAGTCCATCCCTTTGAAAGGGCGTCAAGGACATAACGTAAAATAAACTAATTGTGTTTGCAATCAAGTTTGCAAATGGTTCGTCTAAGTGACGAGAACGTGCTCCCCCTTAGATATTGCAATGTTTGCAATGGGGCGTCATGAAGTGTAACCCAAAAATTGGATTAAGTTTGCAAATGATTTTGCAATGTCGTTTGACACAAAGCTCCCCCTATCTTTATGGTGTCAATATTTTCATGTGTATTTTGAATAACTACAAAACAAAGGTTAGAAAAACAAGAGTATAGTGCATAATTTCCTGCAAAAGAGACTCAAGTTAGTAGAAATTTGTGCTTCTGTACCACGGATCCCATGGTTCCCTTCAAGGAGGGATCCGGCTATCTGTTACAGTTTCTTCAGCAGTGAAGAAATGTCAAGGAGTGCTACTTGAGGGAATGAGATAAAAGTACAATATAACAAGCACAACACACATAATAATCATGGCATAAAAGTATTCATTCAATAAAACAAGAGATACACAACCAAATATCTAAAAACTAAGAGAATGAACTAGCCAGATAGATGCTATTAATGCTAATAAGTTAACCCAAACTTAAGATTCGACTAAAAGCTTAATGATGATTAAGGATGAGAAAGGTTTCCTAAATGTTCTAAGTTTGACCTTTTGAATATGATGCTTATTGTAGTTTAGGCTTGTTAACCTCTTCGAAACGTTCGAGGAGGTGATAAAACATGAAACGTTGCTCTTCACGTAGTTCATGTATCAATTTTTCAACATGTTTACAATAATAGCAATTCTTGTCATGGTTTTGGGTTTCTTGAGGTGAAGGTTCAAGGGAAGTGGATTGAGGATTTTCCAATGAAAGAGGATTTGGTGGAGGCTCATTAAGTGGTGACTCTACAATGTTTGAGGGTAGAGGTAAAGAGGCATCAACTTCCATTTGATCGGGTGGTTGCCTTTGATGTCTTCTCATAATCCAAAATGGACTATTGGGAGGAATAATAGAGTTTGCTTTTGGATCAAGTGTTGATTCAACACTTTGATTTTGTTGCTCAATCTTTTCAAGTGAATTAGTTGGTAATGGTGAAAGATGAGATGGCCAGGAAGGTAAAGCTTCTACATTGTGTGTAACGCCCCGACCCGACAAGGGTAAAGGAATCACAAGTAATGGTGTCATATCAAAGCAAACATAAATATCCAAAAGAAGTCTTAACATAAATATTGAAATAATTCAAATCAAAATGACATCAATACATAGGTCCCAGCGGAAAGATAAACTCCAAATGAAATATCTGAAATATAAAGTCTTAAATGGCATCATAAGATCAAAGCTAAATATCTCTAAGGTAAGTCCACTCAGCACTCATCCCAAAGCAAAACCCAGCTCCAATGCTTAGATACCTGCCGCGGAAGAAAAGAAATGCGGCTGAGCTTCAAAAGCCCAGTGAACAGATATACAAGCAAAACGAATACGAAACGAAAACGAATACGAAATAAAGTGAAAGAAAGATAGCAAAATCATAATCATTTCAAATTATAAATCAAAATAATAGAATAAGTTTATAGCTAACTACCTCGAGCCCAGAAACATATGCCATATCAAATCATATTCATATTCATATTCATAATCACACAAGGCAACATTTGTAGGGGAGACCTACCAGAGTTATGAAGGACGTGCATGTACGCAGCATCAATCATCAGATAACATACAACATATAACATATAATATATAACATATAACAGATCTAGGATGCACCCATACGCCCCATAACATACATTGATAATATAATATAACTTGAGCTCATAACAGATAACAGATAAGGGACGTGGCAGAACTTCACTCTACTGCCCTAGAGTCATGTCAGAAGTGCATCACTGACACGGACATGGAACCCCCATGACTAGTTATTATTTGGCTCGGGTGTCAAACTATCTTAGGTCAAATTAGAATGTCAAAACTGACATAGATCATACTTTATCAAAGATTAAATCATGTTTTCAAAGTCAAAGTTTCCATATTATATAGTTCAAAATCAAATGTTTTATGATTCAAAAATCAAGTTCAGATAAGCAACAGCTCAAACAAACAAAATGGGATTCATAGCAAAGGCTTAGGAAATCCTAATATAAAAGCTAACGAAAAGAAAACGTTATAAGGAACCTTTACTGAAAAGGTCAGAATATCTGTACCTTATTCCAAAGCAAATGATCGAAAAGCAGAAACACGGAAAGCAAAGGATTACTCCTTCTTCACAGAACCTATACACATTAACGGTCGTACATGTTACTTATGATTCCATAATCGTCGAAATTATCTTTTAATATTTGGTGTTCATACTTAATGTATTTAATGATCTTAATACTTTAGGGTTTTATAATTAAATGAGACTTAAGTGTTTTATAAACAATATCGTAGATTAAGGTTCATTATGTCATTTATTAAAGTTTAGGGTTAAATGTGAAAATAGTTTAAACGTCATAACTCACACATGAAATAACGAATTAATATACTTAGCTTCAAACCCTAATTGACTCTCATTTATGTTCTAGGGTTTTCTCATTCTTTTAATATCATATTAATGTGCATTTACTTTATATGTTACGTCAATAAATGACTCGTTACTTAACCTAACACGCCATGAAAACAATCTTTCCTTTTATGTTTCACCTTGCACGTTTATGATTTTATGTGACATACAAGTTACTTATTACTCGGATTAATTACACGTTTACACATTTACAAGTTCACTTGACTTATAATAACGCACGCATATGAGACACGGTTCACAAACCATTAGGGTTTGGCATACCTTATTCGGTTCACATATCAAACTAGGGTTTATGTTTACATGACCTTTACTCGTTTAATACATGTTCAAAAACTCTTTATGTGGTTCGGTTCAACCTAGGGTTTCGGCTAATAGGTTATTACGCAAATCTTAACTCATCTAGGTACTTTACATATTCAAGTTATCAAGTTTTTACACCTTGGCCGAAACATACACATGGTTCGGTTCACATGCATGTGGTTCGGTCCTTATATACTCGACATATTCATGATCCGATTCAATAATACTTATTACGTAATATACTCTTTAATACTTATAAGGTTCATTACATTATGGTTTGCCTTGTTGGTTTCATACGGCTCGACACAAGGGAAAAAGAAAACACAAGTCGACAAAAACAACAAGCTACAATATATTAACTTAAGGTGCATCAAAGGAAAACGAGAAACACGTTATACCTTAGCTTGGTTGAAGCAAAATCTCGACACCAAAGGTTGTAGGTGTTCGGCCGAATAGGAGCAAAAAGAAAAGAGAGGCAACCAAAAACTAGGGTTTCACTTTTGAGTTTATGTGTTGTATTTATAGTAGTAGTATTTTCGGTTTAGGGCCTTAGGAGGGGGTTTGGGTTCAGCCTAGTCCAACCGAGCACACACAAAACCCACGTCCATGTGGGCTTCGGCTCTCGACCCACAAGACACAAAAACAAACCCCCCTTGGGCTCTTGAACTCTCGGCTTGGCACAAAAGAAACGAGTCCATCCAAACAAACGAACGGCCCAACATATTAGCGAAACGTTTAAATCTTTCGTCGTACCAAAATCGATCACGTACACACATTCGTCAAGTTTTAATTACTCGAAAGTTAGTTTTTAATTTCGTTAAATGATTATAACGTATTTTACGTATTTTATAATTTTCGATTCCAAGGGTATTTTAGTCTTTATCTATGTTTTAGATTTTTCAGGTTTTACAATTCTTCCCCTCTAAAAAAAAATTTTCGTCCTCGAAAATTGAAATGAAATGAAACGAAAACGAAATGAAAACATACCAAACTATTTAAAGAAATGAGGATAACTAGCTCGCATCGACTCCTCGGTTTCCCAAGTAGCCTCACGTTCCGGATGATTTTTCCAAAGAATCTTAACGAACGGAATGACTTTATTTCTCATGACTCTTTCTTGCCTTTCTAAAATAGCTTCCGGTTCTTCAGATAAGGACATATCGGATTGAATTTGATCAAACGGATAAGAAGCAACGTGTAACGGATGATAGTTGTATCCCCTTAGGAGTGATACATGGAAAACGTCATGAACATGCGATAACTGAGGCGGAAGTGCTAATCGATACGAAACTTCTCCTATACGTTCTAGAATTTCAAACGGACGGATAAATCGAGGACTGAGCTTGCCCTTGATTCCAAAACGTTTCACACCTCTAAACGGCGAAACTTTCAAAAATACACGATCTCCAACCCGAAATTCTAAATCACGACGATGCTTGTCGGCATAACTCTTCTGACGAGACCTAGCTTCCTTCAACTTTTCTCTAGCAACAGCTACTTTCTCATTAGTAATCTCAATCATTTCCGGACCTTCAATTAAGCGTTCACCTACTTCATCCCAGCAAGTAGGTGCTCTACATTTCCTCCCATAAAGAAGTTCAAACGGTGCTGCCTTAATGCTAGCATGCCAACTGTTGTTGTATGCAAACTCTACTAAACATAAATATTCATCCCAACTGCCAGTCCATTCTAAAGCACAAGCCCTTAGCATATCCTCTAAGGTCTGAATAGTCCTCTCTGACTGACCATCTGTTTGAGGATGAAATGCCGTACTAAAATTAAGTCGAGTACCCCAAGCTTTTTGCAAACCCTTCCAGAAATGAGAAGTAAAACGCGGATCTCTGTCGGACACAATAGATGCCGGAGTACCATGAAGTCTAACGATCTCTTGCTGAAAAATCTCTGCCGATCTCCCAATACCATAATCCTTTCTGATTGGTAAGAAATGAGCAGATTTGGTTAGTCGATCAACAACTACCCAAATCGCATCATGCTTCTTCCGAGTAAGAGGTAGTCCAGTCACAAAATCCATAGATATCTTATCCCACTTCCATGTTGGAATATCCAATGGCTGTAACAGTCCACTAGCCCTTTGATGTTCAATCTTAACCTGCTGACAAATCATACACCTCGACACAAACGTCGCCACATCTTGCTTCATGCCATTCCACCAAAAGTACTGCTTCAAATCCTTATACATCTTGGTAGAACCAGGATGGATAGTGAAAGGAGAACTATGAGCTTCAGTCATAACTTTCTCACGAAGTACCTGATCATTGGGAACACAAAGCCTATCTCCATACCATATAATACCGTCATTATCAACCTTAAACTCCGTCTGCTTACCTTCTTCAACATTTTGCGCCATGGCCCACAACTCACCATCATCTTTCTGAGCTTCTTTAATTTGCAGTATAAGGTTCGACTCCACCTTCATACTAGCCCAGTATCCACCAAAACCTCGTACACATAACTCAACATCCAAACTCTCTAAGTCACGAATAATCCTAGGCTCAATCTTAATACTTGCAAGAATGCCTGATTTTCGGCTAAGTGCGTCGGCAACTACGTTAGCCTTACCTGGATGGTACTGAATGTTGGTGTCATAATCCTTAAGAAGTTCTAACCATCTTCTTTGTCTCATGTTAAGTTCCTTCTGAGTGAAAATATACTTGAGACTCTTATGATCAGTGAATATATCACACGCCTCTCCATACAAGTAATGTCTCCAGATCTTCAACGCGAACACCACTGCAGCTAACTCAAGGTCATGAGTTGGGTAATTCTCCTCATAAGGTTTTAGCTGCCTCGAAGCATAAGCTATTACCTTTCCATGTTGCATCAAAACACAACCTAATCCTTTCTTAGATGCATCACTGTAAATTTGAAATCCTCCAGAACCAGATGGAAGAGTCAAAATAGGAGCGGACACCAATCTCCGTTTCAACTCTTCAAAACTCTTCTCTCGTTCATCCGTCCATACAAACTTTTCACCTTTCCTCATCAGTTGGGTTAGGGGTAGAGCTAAGCGAGAGAAACCTTCAACAAAACGTCGGTAGTAACCAGCAAGTCCTAGAAAACTCCTGACCTCAGTCACTGTCGTAGGTCTTGGCCATTTGGTGATAGCCTCAACTTTAGACGGATCCATGGTGATACCATCAGCTGATACAATATGACCAAGGAAAGCGACTTGTCTTAACCAAAACTCGCACTTCGAAAATTTGGCGTACAACTTCTTCTTCCTCAAAATCTCCAAAACAATCCGGAGATGTTCTTCATGCTCTTCTTCAGACTTGGAGTAAACTAAAATGTCGTCGATGAAAACGATAACGAATCTATCGAGGAACTCATGGAAAACACGATTCATTAGGTCCATAAACACAGCAGGCGCATTTGTCAAACCAAAAGGCATAACGAGGAATTCATAATGACCATATCTGGTACGAAACGCGGTCTTAGGAATATCTTGCTCCTTCACACGTAGCTGATGATAACCAGACCTCAGATCAATCTTCGAAAAGAACTTAGCTCCTTGCAGTTGATCAAACAAATCATCAATTCGCGGCAGAGGATAACGGTTACGAATGGTAATATGATTGAGTTCACGGTAGTCGATACATAGACGCATGCTTCCATCCTTCTTCTTCACAAACAAGACAGGTGCACCCCATGGAGAAACACTGGGTCGAATAAATCCATTTTCTATCATCTCTTGTAGCTGTTCCTTCAACTCCTTCAGTTCTACAGGTGCCATACGCTACGGAGCCTTCGAAATCGGTTCAGCACCAGGAATTAACTCAATGCTAAACTCAACTTCTCTAGCTGGGGGAAGACCAGGGAGTTCATCGGGAAAAACGTCGGTGAATTCGCAAACAACAGAAAGATTTTCAATGTTAGGACTCTCCAAAGATGTGTCCTTAACAGATGCCAGAAAACCTTGGCATCCATGAGCAATCATGATCCGTGCCTTCATAGCAGAAATAAGTTTAACAGATTTGAGAGGTTGAGAACCATGATAAACGAATTCAGGATGTTTTACGTCTCCAAAGATCACAGTTCTAGCATGGCAATCAATTGAAGCTCTATGATAAGCCAACCAATCCATGCCTAGAATGATATCAAAGTCGACCATATCGAGAGGATACAGATTTGCAAAGCGAATACGATCATCAAAACGAAGAGGACACTTAATGTATTTATGATCAATGATCATGTGGTTTTTCATAGGCGTAGAAATCGATAAGTGATTTGTTAATGGTTTGGGCTTCATATTAAGTTTCTTAGCAAATGTGATAGATATAATGGAGTGTGTGGCACCGGTATCAAATAAAACGAAGACAGAATAATCATCAATGAAAAGAGTGCCCGTAATGGTACCTGAAGTGCGCTCCGCCTGATTCCGAGTAGTAGCATAAACACGTCCAGTAGTAGTCGGCGGCTTTATGTAGTTTCCAGGAATCGCCGGGTTCTTCTTAGGGCAATCTTTGATCTTGTGAGTAGTGGAGCCACAAGCAAAACAACCACCAGTGGCCTTGAAACACAGTCCCGGATGAGCCTTTCCACAAGTAGTACAGATAGGTGGGGGAGGCAAAACTTCAGTCGTCCTTTGCTGACCAGAAGATCCTGAAGCACGACCCTGATTTGATCCTCGAGCTGACTGATCCTTGTTGTAACACTGGTTATTGTTACCTTGGTTCTGACGATCATTTACATTCCTACCAGCATTTCTATTATCTTGACTCCTCGTCTCAGGGCGCCCATAGTCAACATTCCTTCCTGACTGACCCCGCTGATCATAACTCCTATCCACTTGACTCCTCGAATCGTAACTCCTACCAGAATTTCCCTTATAATCATTGCCTTGAGTCCTACCTTGAATCCGATCACCATCGCGATTACGCTTGTTGGAACCCGAAACCTCATGAAAGATCTCAATGTTACGAGCTGCGTCATTGCAGGCCGACACATTCTCATACTCAATATTAAGCAGTCGGTCCAACACCCACTTCTTTAGTCCCCACTTGAAGTGCTTAGCTTGACGCCTACCATCTCCAGCAATCGCTCCCACAAAACTTACCAGCCTCATAAACCTACTCATGTACTCATTGGAATTCTCATGATCAAGCTGGTAGATTGCCTGATAATCCCTCTCATACCTTTGCTGCTCAGCATCAGGGAAGTAACGGTTATAGAAGATAGTCCGAAATTCAGTCCAGGTACAAGTAACAGCAAAAGCATCTCCTCCTCTTGCTTGTTTGAGTGCCTTCCACCAATTTAAAGCATCACCTTCCAATTTGAATGCAGCCAAACGAGTCTTAAACTCGTCTCCACAACCCAGTACTTCAAACAGCTTCTCAATATGAGTGATCCAGTCCTCGGCCTCAGTGGGAGTAGCAGCAGTGCTAAACGAAAGAGGCTTGAGCTTACCGAAACGCTCGAGCCTAGTGTGAATGCTGACGGGTTGATTTCCTCCACCACTACCCGAAGCACCAGTCTGATTACGAATGTTGTTGATCACCTGTTCCATCATCACAGGTGTAGTAAGACCAGGGAAAAGAGTGTTGAGAGCATTAGCAATCGCAGCATCAATGTTAATAGCATCATCGTCTCCATCCGCGCTACCGGTAGTACGAGTTCGAACCATCTGAACGATATTCAAACGATTAGCAAAATGAACAAAGGTGAGATACGAAATGGAAGTACGCAGAAGAGATCCTAAAGTCTACCCAAATCCTCACAGGTCAAATCCTAAGCTCTAAGGGTCTCAAAACCTAGGCTCCATATGTCACAGGTCCTGACTACAAGTCGTAAACCTGGGCTCTGATGCCATAAATTGTAACGCCCCGACCCGACAAGGGTAAAGGAATCACAAGTAATGGTGTCATATCAAAGCAAACATAAATATCTAAAAGAAGTCTTAACATAAATATTGAAATAATTCAAATCAAAATGACATCAATACATAGGTCCCAGCGGAAAGATAAACTCCAAATGAAATATCTGAAATATAAAGTCTTAAATGGCATCATAAGATCAAAGCTAAATATCTCTAAGGTAAGTCCACTCAGCACTCATCCCAAAGCAAAACCCAGCTCCAATGCTTAGATACCTGCCGCGGAAGAAAAGAAATGCGGCTGAGCTTCAAAAGCCCAGTGAACAGATATACAAGCAAAACGAATACGAAACGAAAACGAATACGAAATAAAGTGAAAGAAAGATAGCAAAATCATAATCATTTCAAATTATAAATCAAAATAATAGAATAAGTTTATAGCTAACTACCTCGAGCCCAGACACATATGCCATATCAAATCATATTCATATTCATATTCATAATCACACAAGGCAACATTTGTAGGGGAGACCTACCAGAGTTATGAAGGACGTGCATGCACGCAGCATCAATCATCAGATAACATACAACATATAACATATAATATATAACATATAACAGATCTAGGATGCACCCATACGCCCCATAACATATATTGATAATATAATATAACTTGAGCTCATAACAGATAACAGATAAGGGACGTGGCAGAACTTCACTCTACTGCCCTAGAGTCATGTCAGAAGTGCATCACTGACACGGACATGGAACCCCCATGACTAGTTATTATTTGGCTCGGGTGTCAAACTATCTTAGGTCAAATTAGAATGTCAAAACTGACATAGATCATACTTTATCGAAGATTAAATCATGTTTTCAAAGTCAAAGTTTTCATATCATATAGTTCAAAATCAAATGTTTTATGATTCAAAAATCAAGTTCAGATAAGCAACAGCTCAAACAAACAAAATGGGATTCATAGCAAAGGCTTAGGAAATCCTAATATAAAAGCTAACGAAAAGAAAACGTTATAAGGAACCTTTACTGAAAAGGTCAGAATATCTGTACCTTATTCCAAAGCAAATGATCGAAAAGCAGAAACACGGAAAGCAAAGGATTACTCCTTCTTCACAGAACCTATACACATTAACGGTCGTACATGTTACTTATGATTCCATAATCGTCGAAATGATCTTTTAATATTTGGTGTTCATACTTAATGTATTTAATGATCTTAATACTTTAGGGTTTTATAATTAAATGAGACTTAAGTGTTTTATAAACAATATCGTAGATTAAGGTTCATTATGTCATTTATTAAAGTTTAGGGTTAAATGTGAAAATAGTTTAAACGTCATAACTCACACATGAAATAACGAATTAATATACTTAGCTTCAAACCCTAATCGACTCTCATTTATGTTCTAGGGTTTTCTCATTCTTTTAATATCATATTAATGTGCATTTACTTTATATGTTACGTCAATAAATGACTCGTTACTTAACCTAACACGCCATGAAAACAATCTTTCCTTTTATGTTTCACCTTGCACGTTTATAATTTTATGTGACATACAAGTTACTTATTACTCGGATTAATTACACGTTTACACATTTACAAGTTCACTTGACTTATAATAACGCACGCATATGAGACACGGTTCACAAACCATTAGGGTTTGGCATACCTTATTCGGTTCACATATCAAACTAGGGTTTATGTTTACATGACCTTTACTCGTTTAATACATGTTCAAAAACTCTTTATGTGGTTCGGTTCAACCTAGGGTTTCGGCTAATAGGTTATTACGCAAATCTTAACTCATCTACGTACTTTACATATTCAAGTTATCAAGTTTTTACACCTTGGCCGAAACATACACATGGTTCGGTTCACATGCATGTGGTTCGGTCCTTATATACTCGACATATTCATGATCCGATTCAATAATACTTATTACGTAACATACTCTTTAATACTTATAAGGTTCATTACATTATGGTTTGCCTTGTTGGTTTCATACGGCTCGACACAAGGGAAAAAGAAAACACAAGTCGACAAAAACAACAAGCTACAATATATTAACTTAAGGTGCATCAAAGGAAAACGAGAAACACGTTATACCTTAGCTTGGTTGAAGAAAAATCTCGACACCAAAGGTTGTAGGTGTTCGGCCGAATAGGAGCAAAAAGAAAAGAGAGGCAACCAAAAACTAGGGTTTCACTTTTGAGTTTATGTGTTGTATTTATAGTAGTAGTATTTTCGGTTTAGGGCCTTAGGAGGGGGTTTGGGTTCGGCCTAGTCCAACCGAGCACACACAAAACCCACGTCCATGTGGGCTTCGGCTCTCGACCCACACGACACAAAAACAAACGCCCCTTGGGCTCTTGAACTCTCGGCTTGGCACAAAAGAAACGAGTCCATCCAAACAAACGAACGGCCCAACATATTAGCGAAACGTTTAAATCTTTCATCGTACCAAAATCAATCACGTACACACATTCGTCAAGTTTTAATTACTCGCAAGTTAGTTTTTAATTTCGTTAAATGATTATAACGTATTTTACGTATTTTATAATTTTCGATTCCAAGGGTATTTTAGTCTTTATCTATGTTTTAGATTTTTCAGGTTTTACATTGTGAGAGTGTGGAGATGATTGGGAGATGGCTCTAGGTATTAATGAACTAGGTTGAGTTGTGGAGGGTATGTTTGGTATAATAGAATTTGGTGATGGAATCTTAGTGAGAGTACTTTTCTTGGGAATTAGTTTGATTGGTTTCCTTGGTGTAGGAGAAATCCTAGCATAGGTAGACTTAACCGGAGATGATTCGGTTGAGGAAACTTCGTGTATGATTCTAGCAAGTTTCTTAGGTGGTTTTTGAGTGGATGAGTAAGCACTAGGAGCTTTTCTCATGATGAAATGACTAAAGAGGATGGTTGTAATTGCTGATAATTATGTTTGTGTTTGATAACTAAAGTGTTCTTGGTAATGTGGGTTATAAAGGGAAGAACTTTGCAATTGCATTTAAGACTTAATCCACTAATGTTCTTGGAAGTGTGATGATAGACATGCACAAGGCTGAAATTCAGAGTTTCACTGATCTAGGAACTCATTTAAGATGAGATGAAGTGTTTGAGTTAGGAAGGTGAGTTGAAATGATTGTTTTAGCTATGTTTGGCATAAACTGTCACCCGGATCCCACGGTTCCCTCTTGGGATGGGATCCGGCTAGGCTAATCCTAGGGATCCGGCTCTCAGCAGTTATGCCAGGTTTGTAAATGAGGTTTCTGGGAGCTAAGGCTTATCTCATTTTGAATGTTTCAGTTCTCCTAAGGGTTTAGGATGGAGGGGTACTTGAACGATTAGAGGTAATAAGTGTTATAGCAAATGATTGCTTTTTATGGAAGAGGGATGGGACAAGAAGACTACCAATGGATGTCCAAGGATAACACTAAGAGTTATGAGGGTGACAAGTCATAATAAATGATCCTAGTGATCAGGTTTTAGCTTGAGGTGATATTAAGAAAAATTCTTAAAAATTTCAAGAATTGAAAAACTAATTTTTGTCTTACCTTGAGATATAAAAGACTAGAGGCAATTTCCTAAAATTGTTTAGCTTGCTTTCTCAAAGTGTTTTGAGAGGTGAGAAATAGTTTCTGAGTAGTTGAAGCGGAAATATGGTGAGTTTTAGATGTGTTGATAAAATTAGACTAAGATCTTAAGTAAGCCTTTAGTGAGTCTAAGCCTTTCTCATCCTTGAAGTGGACTTAGTTGGGTTCTAAAAACATATATCAAGCTAATGTGATGTTATCTAGAAAGCAGTTTTGATGTGTTGAATGCTGCATTGTTGATCTGATGTCACAGATCCCATGGTTCCTTCAAGGGAAGGATCCGGCTAGTCTAATCCTAGGGATCCGGCATCTGCAGATCAGAACTAACACAGAACCTACACAGAGATGATGTGCAGATTTTGTACACTATTAAATCTATAAAACAAGCAATAGGAACAAGCAAGTCATCATAAAACATCACTTACAAGGTAAGGTAACAATATCCAAAGTACCATAAGCTGAAAATACTAAAGAGAAATCATTCAAACATAAAGTAAATGAAACTAAGCACATTCCTATTGTCTCTTTCGTCAATTCTTCCTTTTCCTTTTTGACGGCTTAGTGAGGTTGTAAGCGAGGTTTTGAATCATGCCTCTTATTTGTTTAAATTCCGCGGTCTCGTTTGGAATGATTGGAAGTTGTTCGTGGTATTCAAGGATTTCCAATTTGATGTTGGATACGGGGTCGATGTCTTCCTCATCATCTTCTTCTTCTTCTCCGGCCGAGGAGTCCGAGAGAGCTTCAGGTTTCTCTCCATTGACCATGAACCGTTTAGAGGGTTGTTTGGTAAGTGGTACCATGACGTGATCGGAAAGGTAATGATCATCGTTGATAGGGGATGGTTGCAATGTGCTAACATACTTACAAAGTCATGTTAGGAGCATACCATATGGGAGTACCATGTTGGAAGCTTTGAATACCCCAGCCATTCTCCTTACCATGTAATAGGCAAGATTAAATGGCCTTTGGTAGGTAAGACAATAGATCATTTGCACAAGGCATGCGTTTGGACGATCTTTGTTTCCAACTAGGCTAATGATGTTTTCCCTAAGGATTTCTTCCCATTTTCTAAACATGGGATGCATTTCGAAAAGTTCCATTTTAAAGGGATTACGGTGAATTAGCTTTTTGTTACGATCGTAACGGGATTGGTCGGTCCTAATTTTAAAGATAGTATCGCGAATGGTTTCGGGATTTTCGAGAGGAGTGTTGTAAAGAGGCTTAGGATCAAGTGCAAGGTTTTGAGCGTTAATTGCCCAATCTTGAGAGTACATACAAATTCCTTCACAAGGAATGCGAAAAATTTGAGCAAAAGTGTTGAGAGGAAGAGTAAAGTTTTGTGTGTTGATGATAAAGGCGATTGAGATGCTATTATCGGTGTTTCTAATGATCCTAAAGCTTTTGTAAAACTCAAAAATGAAAACCGGACAAATTTGTTCATCAATGTCAAGAAGACAATCAAAGTTGATTGTCGAGAAAACTTGACGAATGTCGGTATCTTCAAGGAAACATTCCTTGACTACACGACCTTCGTGAATAAGTCGTTTTGTGAGGCTTTTGAAAATTTTACGGTTAGTTTTGGTCAGACCCCTTTTACGATAGTAATGAGTAAGGTAATGGACGGTGTCATGATGATCTTGTTGAGTGGCTTTGGGCATGGTTGGTCCTAAAAATACAAGTTTTTTAGTTAGGTTAAATTGGTTGATACGGGTTTATGGTTTTGATTTGTATTAACAATGTTGTGAACACAATGTGATTTAAAACACCTTTTCATGATTAATTTGAAAAAACCTAATTAATTGATTAGAAATTAAGAAACCATAAACCCTTGAATTAAGATGATGAAAATTAGAACAAGTTAATGTAATTACTTACAATGGTGTTCTAGGAAGGAATACTTGAAATTATGAAAGCCAATGAGGATTAATTCAGTAGCTTGGTCGTTTTTGTTTTTGTGTGAATAGAGGAAAAGTAATCAGTGGTGAAATTTTGAAAGCGTATAGCTAAGTTCTGTTCCACGATTCCCCCGGATCCTTTGAATTTGGGACCCGGCTAGTACAACTAGAGGGATCCGGCTAATGTGAACAGAAAAGGGGTTGTTTGGCATTATTTTTGTAGTAGGCTTATAAATTAGCTTACAAAAATAGTTTGGCGGTATTTAGATGAAGATTGTTTTTGGATGATGACTTTTGATGAATCACATATCGAGGGTTCATATGTGACGACGGCGTTAGTTTGACGAATCAAAAAGGAATACTATTCCCGATGATGAAAAAGACGGAGAAGTGACGAAAGAGACTTCTAACGATGCTAGTGATTATTAAACTAAGAAATAAATTGAACTCATGTAATCTATCTAATGAAAGGTAAAACATACCTCTATGCTTCTTGGTTTGGCTTAATACCAACAAATACTTCATGAGCTTTTAAAGTAATCCTTTGTACTTGGTGTACGTAAGTAGTGATTACTTTATAGATCCTTCCTTGAATGTTGTCTTCTTTATTCTTTGAATGAAGATTATGGAGAGATTCTAGTATGAAGATTTCTTGAAAACAAAAGTTGTTAGAGTGATCTATCAATGTCCAACAAAATGATTTAAACAAAAATATGATCTAAAAAAAAATCCTTCTTTGTAGTTTTCAAACATACACGGATCGTATCAAGTCTTTAAAGTACAACATACTTTAAAAAACTTGGTAACGAAGCTCTGATACCAATTGTGGAAAACTAGAAGGGGGGTTGAATAGTTTTACCAATTTAAAACTTCCTTTTAAATATTTAGATCGACTTATGTCAATCTATTTGATTGTTTATGTTGGACGTTGATAGATAGATATATAAACGTGTAATGAAAGATAAAGAGTAAGAAGCACATCACCACGACACAAGTATTTATAGTGGTTCGGCTACAAGGACACCTTCCTTGCCCTACTCCACTCCCCGAGTCACCTACTCGAGAGTTCGTAAACACTACACCAACTCCTTATGGCGGAGAAGCCTTCACAACGTCGCTTAACCTTTTTCCGGTACAAAGCTAAATACCGAGTTCTTTCACACCAAGGCGAACCACACCTAATACAACGTCGCCTACCCTTTATACGGTGCTAGGCTAACCACCGAGTTCTTTCACACCTTAGGAGAACTAATCCTATCACAACGTCGCCTACCCTTTATTAGGTACTAGGCTAAGTACCTAGTTCTTTCACACCTTAGGTGAACTACACCTTCACGACATAACACCTATTCTCAAGGAGATCTACTCCTTGTTACAACACCATCAAGGATATCACCATCCTTGTAAATAAACAAATACTTATATGTATAACGATGCACCTCATCGATTATACGACCTAAGAATTCTTCCCAAATGCTACTTGATTTGATTCTTTGGCATCCTTCACTAATGCCTTTGACACAACGCTTGGCATCCTTTACTAATGCCTTTAACACAACGCTTGGCATCCTTCACTAATGCCTTTAACACAACGCTTGGCATCCTTCACTAATGCCTTCGTCTTGACACCTTTAGCATTCTTCACTAATGCCTTGACACGAATGATGAGCATCTTTCACTAATGCTTGCATCTTTACTTTTTCGGCATTCTTCACTAATGCCTTCAACCCAACGTCTATGGAGAAAGGTAGATCTATCAACAAGAGAACCTTCGTTGTCTTGATGATGATGAAGCATGGCAACTCATGGACTTGAGCTTGCACGTCTTCAAGAAGTGGTGATCTTTCCTTTAAGAGGAACCTAGAAGATCATACAAAAACAAACTACATAGATCACTTAGATCTGAGGTTAGAGGGTTAGAATACTTTGGGGAAGTTTATATGAAAAGCACACATAGAGAGGAAGAAATGGCTCTCTATTTATAGAGAAAATTCTCTTCTGTTTCCCCGGATCCCACGGATCCCTACCACAAGGGATCCGGCTAGCACAAAGCTAGGGATCCGTGGTCCGCTCCTCTTTGCCCATGGGTATTTTTGGTTAAGGGTCATGGGTCATGGGTTATGGGTTGATCCATGGTTTTCTTTCTAGATACAATGTACTTGGTTAAGTGGTATATATAAAACCATGGGTTATGGGTCAAAACTATTTGCTAGTATTTACCCTTTTGTATATACTTGTATTTACCCAATTTAGCATACACTTAGTTTTTACCCATTTTAGTATACTTAGTTTAAGTATATGTTTAACCCAATATGTAAACACTAGTTGTTGTACATATGTATCTAAATCATAAAATCACTTATACTTGTTTTAGTGTTTTATGTGAAAGCGTAAGTGTGTTTAGAAAACTATTAACTCAAATTATTTACGTACTTTATTTGTTTCGTTAAAATGATTTTATATTTGTTATCGACAAAACATTAGAAGATCGTAAAATATAAATAAACGTTTTCACGGCTTATTTGTATTAACACACTTATTTTAAACGTTTACACAACAATGGAACACTTTTTAAACTTGAATGGTTTTTGTGGTTAATATAAAGTTTGAGTGATTGAATTGGAACAATGATGAAACTTGATTACTATTAGGCAACCTTTTTCCAAAAATTTATATGTGGAAAACAAACTTATTTACAATTCATTACCATTTGCTTTCCATTTCCATATGGCAAGCAAACTTAGTTGAGAAAGTTATTATTTGACTGCAGTGGCGGAGCTTGAGCATATCAGTTGGGGGAGCCGAAATATTCTACCGTAAAATGTTGTTTTTATATAAAATTTCAAAAAAATATTTTCTTAAACGATACCATTGATTAAGAACTTAAGAAAGAGTATATATGGTTCATTCAACTTTAAACATAACAAATAAACCATCATTGAATACCTTTGAGAAACATATTGAATACCTCAAAGAAAACACAAAAATTGACGTTGGAATGATATGAATAAGGGGTTCTTTTTCAGAACTTTGACATCTTATAGGCTTTTTTGCTTTGTTATAACAATCTAAAAGGACTATAACACAAAATATGTTAAAAAAACTACATATTTTACTGAAAGTTGGAACTGCTTGTGAGAATTTTAGGGGGGGGGGGGGGGACACCACCCCTCCCTGCCCCTATTATCCTCCATCTCTGTTTGAGTGTGTTCATGAAAGTGACGAGCAAACCAAAGTGATGAGCAAATGTATTTGCTCGGCATCCACATGTTATTTCTAATGTTACGAGCAAATGGAAGTTGCGAGCTGATGTATTTGCTCGCGATGTAGAGATCTGTAATGTGGAAAAATAGTGCCGATTATGGATATTTAGTTTGGTAGTAGAGTTTCGTAATTGATTTTTAATGTAAAGTGTTTCTAATTTATTTTAGAGTAAAGTACAAAATACATCCATGTGGTATGTCGATTTTCCCGCTTTACATCCACGTTGTTTTTTTTGCACACACACATCCTTCTGTTAGTAAAGTTAGCCACCATACATCCCTTCGTTAGTCAAATCAGTCAATGAGGACTAACGGTGCAAATTATTTCTCCGTTATCTCCTAATGCAATAGAAATTATTTGCATCGTTAGTCCTCGTAACTAACGGTGCAAATTTATTTTTCGAAATAAACTAAAAGATGGCACAATAGGCTCGAACTCGGGTCTGGTCGCCCAAAAATCAATGCCCCACCACTGGACTAAGCGTCCATTGGAGTAATTATACCAAAATGAATTTTATTTAACTTTTTTTTATACGTTTCGTCCGTTTTTAAACATTTGTCCATTTTTATACGTTGTTGTCCGTTTTTATATGTTTTCATTCGTTTTCATACGTTTCCATCTGTTTTTTTACGTTTTTATCCTTTTTTACGCTTTCATCCGTTTTTTACGTTTTCATCCGTTTTTATACGCTTTCGTCCGTTTTTATACGTTTTCGTCCAATTTTATACATTTTCTTACGTTTTCTTACTTTTTTTATTCGTTTTCGTCCATTTTCATCCGTTTTTATACGTTTTCGTCCGTTTCTATATGTTTTTGTCTGTTTTTATCTTGTTTTGTCTGTTTTTTTACGTTATCGTCCGTTTTATACATTCCTGTACGTTTTTGTATTATGTTCCCATAAGTTTTTATCCAGTTTCGTTCATTTTTATATGTTTTCGTTTGTTTTTATACGTTTTCGTTTGTTTTATTACACTTTTAAACGGATGAAAACGTATAAAAATGAACGAAAACGTATAAAAACGAACGAAAACGGATAAAAACTTTTGAGAACGTAAGAAAACGCATAAAAATGTACGAAAACGTAAGAAAACGTTCGGGAACGTATGAAAATGGACGAAAACGTAAAAAAAGACGAAAACAGATAAAAACGAAAGAAAACAGATAAAAATGTACGAAAAGGTAAATAACAAACGAAAAAATATGTAAAAGCGAACGAAACGTATAAGAACAGATGAAAACGTTAAACAATAGACGAAACAGATAAAAAATGGACAAAACAGATAAAAAATGGACAAAAACAGATAAAAACGTTTGAAACGTATAAAAACGGAGAAAAGGTATAAAAACATATGAAAACGTATACAAACGGACGAAAACGTACAAAAATGGACGAAAACGTATAAAAACAGATGAAAACGTATAAACACGGATGAAAACGTAAAAAAGCAGACGAAAAAAGAAAAATAAAACGGATGAACATGTAAAAAACGGACGAAAACGTATAAAAACGGATGAAAATGGACGAAAACATATAAAAACGTAGGATAACGTATAAAAAAGATTAAGTAAAATTCATTTTGGTATAATTACACAAATGGACGCTTAATCCATTAGTTGGGGCGTTGATTTTTGGGCGACCAGACCCGAGTTCGAGCTTATTGTGCCCCCTTTTAATTTATTTTGGATTAGGAGATAACGGAGAAATAATTTGAACCGTTAGTACTCATTGACTTATTTTACTAACGGATGAATGTATGGTGATTAACTTTACTAATGGAGCAATGTGTGTGTGTAAAAAAGAACTACAACGATGTAAAGCAGGACAATAGACAAGTTACAAAATTGTATTTTAAACTAGACTCTTTATCTAGATAAAAGGGTTGGGTGACGAATCAAATGAGTTTGGACTTTGGATCACAATCGGTCATTTTACATACCTGTCAAGGCTTTTTTTTTTTTTTTTTTTTTTTTTTTTTTTTTTTTTTGAGTAAATGAGGATTGGTCACAAAAGTTTATTGATTAATAATAGACTAAAATACACCGTTGGTCCCTAAACTTGGCAGGGTGCATCGCGATCGGACGAAACTGGCCATATTCATCGCCATAGGTCCAAAACATGGCCATTAAATGCCAGATTAGTCCTTTGACCAAGTCAACATCTGATTTTTGTTTTGTAGTCGAGGGTATTTTAGTCAATACACATTTATACTTTTATAACACATTTATATTTTACCCCTTCATCTTTCATCCTCTTCATCATCTACCCAAATATTCATCTCCTCAACATCATCATCTCCCCAACAATCATCCTGGAAAAAATCTGTTGATGAACATCTGCATACCTTACCGTAACAAGTAAGCTTAAACAAACACAAAAATAAACACCCAAATAAAATGCAAAATGACTTTCATGAGTATTGAATTTTAATTTTTAAACATGGTAGAAGCCACAACTATCTCATCAGTTGCTTATAAGGGTTAGCATGTTCAACCTAACTGGGAGAGATTGCTTTGATTTTAACATAGAGTAGCTTGTCCATACATTCTGCATACTTGACTTGCTTTAACATATTATTGATGTGATGCAGAAACGATATGAAGACATTTCTGTTTTGGGACAGAAGCAAGATGAATGAAGTACAACTTGATAGCCCTTTGATATCAGTCTAAGAACCTTTTGGTAACTCGAGATGCCAAATTATATGATTATTTCTAATAGCTAAGTTCCAGTTTCTATATGATTTTTGGGCATGGTTTATGGACTTGTCATCTTTTAATAACCAATTATTTATTGAAAGGTTTGCTTGGTAGATTGCAAATTCATGTTATCAACTTTAGAATTTCGTTTCCATTCGATATTGATTACTGGCCAACTTACGAATAGTCAACACTAAAGACCACATGACAAATGGAAAGGGATTTGACATATAGGCGTTATATTGTTGATGACTTATCTTAGGGTATTTAATCAAGTGTATACTGTATACTAAAATGATGTGGTTCTGGAGTATCGCTATTAATTGATAAAGTTTTTATTCAACTATGTGATTAGTAAAAGATGGAGGTAACTTCTATCTGTTTTGCCATTTTAGCTTGTGTTCAAGATAGTATCATGGGAAAACGATTATACTTATGATTTCGAATTGTTGAGCTATGACTAATGAAACCGAACATTCCAGATAGTAGATCTATCATTATAGATGCATGTATACAATATCAAACTTTTTATCCACTTAAAGTTATAGTTGAATGTTTGGGGACAATACGAATCTCAGTACTAGTATTAAACCGCCATGTAACAGTCTAGCATATCAGTATATAGATGATACCTTTGTGAAACAATTGGTACTAACTGGTTCATCCGACCACAAGTGTCCTAAATATTTCTTCACATAAACTGCCGTCAAAAGGTAAAAAATGACCTTTACCTGGAATCTCATGATACCGAACAAAAGGAAGCTTTTTAGATAGAAACCGGTTCACTTTATATGGTATGATTTTATCTTCATAGCCCTGCCAGATATGAGCAGCACCGCTGTTGTCTGGACAAGGATTGCTTAAATCAAACGGGTCAAATTCCCACTTTCCATAACCAGCCATTATATCACGATATACGGGTATAATCTACCAATGAGCAAAACCGAACGAGAACGAGACCGAGGGAATAATGTGCAGATGTTCATCAACAGATTTTTTCCAGGATGATTGTTGGGGAGATGATGATGTTGGGGAGATGAATGATTTGGGTAGATGATGAAGAGGATGAAAGATGAAGGGGTAAAATATAAATGTGTTATAAAAGTATAAATGTGTACGGACTAAAATACCCTCAACTACAAAACAAAAATCAAATGTTGACTTGGTCAAAGGACTAATCTGACATTTAATGGACATGTTTTGGACCTATGGTGATGAATATGGCCAGTTTCGTCCGATCGCGATGCACCCTGCCAAGTTTAGGGACCAACAATGTATTTTAGTCATAATAATATTATGTGCACTTACGAAATGTAATCAGTTTAAGATAAAATAACATCATTATTGTCCACTAAAAAATTTCATATCTACCACTTATAAACGATTCGGTTAGTTATAATTGAAAGTAAAAACTTAATTTTGAGATAACTTAAAAAGCAATATACACATTTTATTTTAAAACAAAGAAAATATTACTTTCAAGAATAAATCTCAAGAAACAAAATCTAGACTAGACCTATAAACATAGTTGCACCTATTTAAAAATAAAACCCAAAACTACCAAACTAATTAATATAAAACATAGAATAAAGATTAACAAAACCTCGATTGATCAATCCACGAAGACAAAGCCTACAATAAAAGCGACGGTAAAATCAGTGGCGGATCCAGGATTTCGGGGTAGGGTATTGACGATTTTTAGGAGAGTTAATATTAATAAATTTGGTTTTTCGGCTTGGGTTTTTTCGGGTCCGGTTTTTGGGAATTTGGAATAGGCGCGATTGTTTTGTTTATGGATTCGAATTCATCGAAGCTGATTTGATTTGCCAACTTTGGTTTATGCGAGATAGAACAGGTTAGTCAGGTTCGACTATATTACCTAAATAATTATCAACAGTAACAAGTAAGCAAAATTATAAATAAAGCTAACTTTGTCGGGTCAAGTAATAACATAATAAGTCACTCCCAATTTCATACGTAAAAATCTAGAAAACAACAAACGTTTGTTTCGTATCTAAAAAACTGAAAAACAACAAACCTTTATGCAAAATGCAAATCATTTAATGGCATCGAAAGTAAACATAACCCAATAAGACAAATTGGAATACACGTATATCAGTATATCTGTATACTGTATACTGTAAATTGTAACTTTGAGTTGGTTGGGCCTTAAAAAACTTTACATCACAAAAGTGGGCCAGAGAAAAATAAAACCCATTGACTGTTTGACTTATATCTCAGGATCTTATTTTGGCTCTTCTTCTTCTTCAACCAGGTGTCTGTCACACTTCTGCTAAAAAATTATAGTTTCTTTTCTTTTTTCTTCTTACAAACAATGGTGAGCTAGATTAAGACATGCACTAATAATTTTCCAGCAATCTAGAGGGTGTGCACTAATAAATTCATAGTGTATTTTATAGTCACATTTGAGAAAAAAACTATTTTTTTACACTACTATAGATTTACACAGGGTATGCACGTGCATACCCTGTCCACAAGCTAGATCCGCCCTGGGTAAAATGCAGTCGTTTCCCACGCGCTATAGTATAGTTAAAATTTAGATCAAGCTTATTGGTGGAAACGAGCCGAGCTGAACTCGAGCCTGTCAGAGCTCGAGCTTAGCTCGTTTAAGTTTTAAAAAGCGTGAGCTCGAGCTTGGCTTGATCCGAGCCTTTGTTTTTAACTTCGAACTCGGCTCGTGGTATATTATAAAGGCTCGACTCGTTTTCACGATGCGCCATTGAAAGAGTAAAGCCCCGTTCGAGCTCGGTTGTAGTATATCTATTTTAAGCTCGTTAATAAGCTCGCTTTATTGAAGTCGTTAATAAGTTTGCTATTAATACAAATGCATACCATAATACATATATTTAATATTTAAAATATTCTGGTGTCGTTTAGGCTCGCGAGCCTAATCGAGCTTTGTATATAAAGCTCGGGCTAGACCTCGATAATAAATGAGCCGCAAGTTTCACAGCTTTGATTAATTGCATGATCATGTTGAGAAGGTTTATAAGGTTGAGGAGGTTGTTGCGTACTAGCATTATGTTTGCCAAGAGCTTTAACTTGTTTAGTAAGAGCAGCAATGGCGTCATTTTGGTCTGAACTACCAGTACTACTCGAAACTTGAACCTTGTTTCTAGAATTTCTCTCTTTAGCTTTATTCACAATGATGGTTAAAGCTTCTTGAGTATTTCTAGTCAATAGATTTCCACCCGCTGCAGAATTGAGTGAATCTTGATCAGACTAATTCAACCCATTATAGAAAGTGTCAATTTGGTGGAGGGGTGAAAATCCGTGATGAGGTTACTTCTTTAACAATTCTTTGAATCTTTCCCAAGCTTTGCTGAACGTCTCGTTGAAAGCTTGCTGAAATCGAGTGATTTGATTTCTAAGATTCGTTGTTTTAGAAGGAGGATAAAATTGATTCACGAACTTGGAGACTAAGTCTTCTCAAGTTCTGATGGAATTTGGAGGTTCTTTTTCAAGCCAAGTCCGGGCGGCTCCTTCGAGAGAAAAAGGAAACAAAATCATTTTAATCACGTTATGAGGGACTTGGTTTATTTTTTGAGTTTGAGTTATTTTTGTGAATCTTCGGATATGGGAACGAAGATCATCGTTTTCAAATCCATGAAACGAAATGCTCGTCATAAGATTAAGTAACTCGATTTTTAATTCAAATTGATTTGCTAGAATGGCGGGTACAATGATAGCATCTCCAACACCTTCGGTAGGTGCTTGGAGTAAATCCTCCATCGGTCGCAGATGATCGGGAGCCAGATTTTCGAGAATAGGTCCCGCAGGAAGCGGTCCCTGATTTTGGTTATTATTATTTATATTAATTTCTTCAAAATTAAATAAAAGTGACAGTTCACCACAATTTCCTTGTCGAATTAATCTCTCGAGATTTGAAAAAGGAGAAACGAGTTCATTTGAAGAAGATCGGGTGCTCATGCACTAAAAAAAATAAGAGAGAAAATATTTTTTAGGTTTTTGAAAAAGATTTTATAAAAGAGAAAATATTTTAGGATTTTTTTAAAAGATTTAGAAAACGGAAAATATTTTTGGATTTTTTGTATTTTTTTAATTTTATTTGATTTTTCTTTTAATAATAAGAAAATAAACTTTCAAAAGAAAGGATTTTCAAGGCACTAACTCGAAACAAAACGCAAAAATCGGTCAAATCTCCCCGGCAGCGACGCCAAAAACTGATTTGTTTATTAGATATAGGACAATTATAATTAAGTACTACGGAAGATTAATTATCACTTGTCCTCAAGTGATTCTTACCTCTGACGGGATACTTAACTAAAACTGCTATATATCTAATAAACGAATCAAAGTTCCACTCGAAATTGCAACAAAAGTTGCACCAAAAGCTACTACCGCCGCTGTCTCAGTTACAAAGATTGAAGAGACTGTTAAGTTTTACATTCCATAATCATAAGATAAAAAGACTCGAACGAATCGGAAAAGGAGAATAAACGATTGACATTGGGATTGACTGAATTCATAGATAGAAGGAATCAAGAAAGTACAAGTGAGGTTGTTAACGCATATTATTCACCTGCACTAATGGGGTTAGCTTATGGAGATACACATTCAGCTGTGTTTGTGGGAGTGTTGTGGGGGAATAAACGAGTCATGGGTTTTGGTTTGGTCCATCTGGATGGAAAGAGTGTAGAACAGGAATTCAAGTGTTGCCATTGTTAGCAATTGAGTTTGAGAACAAGTTAGAAGAGATAACACAAATGTTTAGAAAACGTCTCAAAATTTGGGATCCTGAAATCAATATTTTTTTTAAGACAACACTTTGAGGACAAGGTGGTTTTTGAAGGACTGAGGAGTGTTACGCCCATGATTAAGATATGTGTCATAATGTATTATGTTTAGGATAAGTGTTAGAGTCGTGTTAGAATATGTGTTTGAGTTATGTTAGGATAAGCATTTGTGTTTATATGAGATTATCTTATAAGCATCTATTTAAGGTTTTCAAATCATAATGAAAAGTAATCAATCAAGTTTAAAGATCAAAATATCTCTCATTCTTCTTTTCTTTTTGTTTTGACGGAGTTCGCATCACGCTTGAAAAACTGCTACTATCAATACTACCTTAACGGGTCGTATCAGAAACGAACATGCAAGATTATTTATTTAAGAATACAAATGAGGCCTTCTGCAAAAGAAGAAAAAATCATTAAATTTTGCCTATGCTAAGTTTAAAAGAACACGTGAACTGAAATGAAAAGTATCTATAAGTTTAAAAGAACACGTAAACTGAAATGAAAACTATCTATCGAACAAAATTACCTATGATAAATTTAAATCATATTAACTAAGAATTAGATCGAAACGCAACGTGTGAGCATTTTAACACCCTGTTTCAATCATTATGCACATGAAGACCCTTAATTCATATGCCGATATTAATCACCTTGTCTCCTACACGAGCCATGTGACCCATGTTAGTCATTCTTTCCTTCTAAGACAAAATGTTAATCTCGTAATCATCTTGTTTCTTAATTATTTTAAGACCAACATATGATTAGGTCTTGCTCGATCTATGGCAACCAATGGTTATCAAGGCCATTATCCTTTGTTCCATTATGACTTCTCCAAGCATTTCGATTTTCATGATACGGTCTGTAGGTGATTTTATGTACAACTTTTCCTTTCTTACAACATAAAATGTAAAAGTAAAACAAGTCTCATCACACACACACAACGGAATAATATATACTAATAAGTAGTCATGCTTCATCTTTTTAGCCATGGGCGTGGCGTCGTTGCCCATCCATGATTATTTGTGAGATGCAGATGCAATTGTATATCTGTATATTCAACTTTTAAAGCTCACTCACCAAATGGATAGTTAAGCCATATTCAACTTCAGTTTCATTAAATCAAGTGTGTTTCTCATCGCCAAAGTAGGCCCGTAAACGAGAGCGAGTTAGACCAAATGGATAGTTAAAAAAAAATAAATATAAAACTTTTCACTTATTTAAAGCCGTGGTTTAAAAGGATCAACATGGATATCACAAGTACATTTTCATGTTGGTTTATCTTAATCTTAGCTACATATAATAGAAAAACCACAACTATACTAAGAAAATTTTTCTTTTGTTTACTCTTTTTTGGTGTTTACCAAAGGATAAATCCTCAGTATTCATATAGTTTAATC
This sequence comes from Chrysanthemum seticuspe, assembly GCA_019973895.1. Lineage (NCBI taxonomy): Eukaryota > Viridiplantae > Streptophyta > Magnoliopsida > Asterales > Asteraceae > Chrysanthemum > Chrysanthemum seticuspe. Next base: position 150,794,206 of record BPTQ01000009.1, on the reverse strand, counting down.
AAATAGTGAGTATTAACCTAATATTTAATTGATAAACCTAAGTTTATGTTTTTTTTTATTGTCTTTTTATCTTTTTTTTCCTTCACTTCTTTTTTTGTCTTTTTGTTCTTCTTCATTTTTTTTTTAATTCACATTTTTATTTATTAACGTCTTTTTTTTTTCACATTTTTAACGTTTTTTTAATTCGCGTTTTTTTTCTTCGCTTTCGTACATTTTCGTCCGTTTTCATACATTTTTGTCTGTTTTCTTACGTTTTCGTCCATTATTCATACTTTTTCGTCAATTTTCGTTCGTTTTCATACGTTTTCGTCCGTTTTCATCCGGTTTCTTTCGTTTTCGTTCATTGTTAGACGTGTTTTTACGCTTTCATACGTTTTTGTCCTTTTTCATATGTATTCGTCCGTTTTTTTACGCTTTCATCCGTTTTCTTACGTTTTCATATGTTTCGGACTATTACAAGTGATATTCTGTGATATTCATAATATCATTTTGTGATATTTTGAGTATCGCTTGTGATTTTCTGAATATCACTTTATCACTTTGTGATATTCAGAATATCACTTGTGATTTTTTGAATAACTACTAACTACCACACTTTTATTGCTAATTTTTCGTGTATCTCATTCTCATGATGTTCAACTTTTTGGAGGAGAATTTGATATCCCTCGTGACATCACAGATATGTCAGCTTCTTCTATTTTGTTGAATCATGTGTGATATCACAGATGATATCACTTGTGATATCACAGATGATATCACTTGTGAAATCACCTGTGATATCACGTGTGATATCACAAATGATATCACTTGTGATATCACTTGTGAAATCACGTGTGATATCACATGTGATATCACTTGTGATACCACACGTGATACCACACATGATATCACCTGTGACGTAACATGTGTTTGAGCTTCTTCAGTTTGTTTATGAAGATGTTGTGCTTTGTTTAACCATAGCTTCTTCACTGATCAACCATATATATTTTCAAATCCCGTTGTAAAACCTATTGAAATATTCACAATGTATCCATTAAATAGACAAATTCAATTACAACTTAGATAATAAACAAAAGTACACTAAATAACTATGTGTTTAAAGCAAAATCAACTTGTTTAAGTTGTTTAATCTAAATGTAAACAAATGAAAACGTAAGAAAACAGACGAATACGTATGAAAGCGTAAAAACACGTCTAAAAACGGATGAAAACGTATGAAAATGAAAGAAAACTGATGAAAATGGACGAAAATGTATGAAAACGTATGAAAACGGACGAAACGTATGAAAACGGACAAAACAAACGAAAACAGATGAAAACGTATGAAAACAGAAGAAAACGTATGAAGGCAAAGAAAAAAACGCGAATTAAAAAAACGTAAATAAAAAAAACGCGAATTTTAAAAAAAGCGTGAATTTAAAAAAAAGAAGAAAAAAAAACGAATTCAAGAAAAAAGAAAAAAAAACGTGAATTAAATTAAAAAAAACGTTAATTTAAAAATAAAAGACAAAAAAAATATTTGAATAAAAAAGAAAGACAAAAAGACAAGAAAAAAAACATGAACTTAGGTTTACCTTTTAAATCTTAGGTTAATCCCACCATTAGATCAAACTAGATGAATTGTGCGGATTTGTCCTTTGGTAAGCATGAATTTGTTGGTAAGCAAAATAAAGTGACTCACTATACTAAATATGATATAAAAATAGTCAATGTTTGTTAGTGATAGTTTATATGGGCCTAGTCCAGTTATGTATTTGCATTGTAGTATTGGCCCATTGTATTCATTATATATGCTCACATGTAATCTGTATTCAAGACACAATCAATATGCGGTTTTATACCTTTAATAATGTTAAAATGTTGAAAAATGGTCAAACTTTTAGCACAATTGAAAAATATTGAAATTAAGCTCTGCATTTGGAAAATATTGAAGTATTGAAATGTTTGCTATTAATACACATCGAAAATCGGGTTGACCCGGGACGCTTCGAACCCGACGGGTTGACCCGGTTTAATTTGCCCCATTTTTTTGACCCAACCCGTCAGGATGACCCGGTTTAAATTGACCCGTTTTTCGACCGGAATGGTTCAACCGGTTAAACCAACCGGGTCGAACCGGGTTTCAAAACATTATGTTCAATCCTAAAATCCTCAAAGTTTTATTATTTTTCGTTTATAACTAATAGACGTTTTTTATCACTAAAACTATCTGCCGCTATAAAATCCTGTTTCTATGCACGAGTATTCGTCTAGTTTTTTTTAAAGTTAAAAGTGAAAAATTGAATCTGTTTAAGAAAATATTGAATCAAAATAAATGCACCAAGGTCCTAGCTGTATTTGTTGTATTTGTGGTGACATTTTATGCCGAGTAACTTTTGACTTATCTCTAAAATCAAATATAAACTATTTAAAACATTCATAAATAACATGCAAAACTATTGATATGAACACAATATTTTATCCGTACTTGAATTCATGATATCTAAATTATGCCAACTAACGGTAACAAACATTTTAATCGATAACTTACATTTTTCTTGAATGACACATGGGCTAAAATCCGTCTCGTTAAGCTTGTTCATTTTGTCATGCTTCTACTAGATTAACTGGTTATCGAATGAAGATCGCATATTCGAGGAGTGATATAATCTAATGTTTTTGGGCTTCGGCCTGGTTTTGTTCAAAAAAAAAAAATAGCGGAAAACTATTCAATCATCCATATAATTAATTTATAAGAAATTATATGTCATTTTAACTATATATTTTTTCCATGTCATATGATTTCAGTAGCTCAAAAATAGTCATAAAGTGAATTGCTTATACCTTATTTTATCACATTATCAAAAAAATCATATTAATTTTTTAGTAGTACTAGACGAGTACCCGTGCATAGCAACAAAATTTTATAGCGGCATATAGTTATAGTGATATTTTGGTTATACAAAATGTTAAGTGTTTGTGTAACCAAAATATCACTATAACTATATACCGCTATAAAATTTCATTACTATACACGGGTACTCGTCTAGTAATAGAAAAACCAACTTTTCTTGAAAGTGAAAAAGTGAAAACTTAAGCTATCTTAGAAAATATTCAATAAAAAATAAGTGAAAACTAATAATCCTTTATATCTATACTACATATAATGAGTGTCAAACCTTGAAAAAGTGAAATTTTGAAAGTCAAAGGTGAGATAAATGCATATTATAATTAATACTCTTATTAAAATAACACATTACTTAAAAATACAATAATTTATTCACATTGTACAACCAAATAAAAAACATATCTACCAAATTAAAAACAACCAATTAAAACACCATTTATTAAAAAGTACAATAAAATTTTCACAATGTACTTAAACAAACTACAATTTAAACCAACTACAATATAATCCAAAATATAAAATAATTATAATATTATTTTTAAAACATCCTAAAATGAAAAGTACATGTTATTATACACATTATACAAATTAATAAAACACACAAAGCTTCATACAAGCTAACAAGTTAATGGTATATATAGTTTTGAAAACCGGACTGGACCAAATGGTTCAACCAGGAACCGGTGTCACCACTAGTTTGGCTAACCAATAAAAGTCATCCGAAAATGAACAAAAAAGGACCCGTTCAAACCGATAAAAACTGGTTGAATTAGGTCTCATCGAGATCTATTTATCCGGTTAATCGTCACAGGGTACCCGCCGCTGAAACGTGTTGGTACCCTACTATACAATATATAAAAGAAAAACTAAAAAGTAAAAAGTGAAAAGTCGAAACTAAAAAAAGAAATGTTGAAAACAAATATTTCAAAACAAAACTATTAATGCACATCGAAAACCGAGTTGACCCGAGATGCTTCAAACCCGGCGGTTTGTATAACAACCCGTAAAATTTCGGATTATTATAATAATATTTATTACGTCAGAAAATTCAAAACAATTATTTTCTGACAAAATGCCAATATCTAAAATTTAAAATCCGAGAGGTCATCTCGTTTCCTTAGAAATAAGACTCCGCTTGTCCACCATGTATCCGTATAATAAATGTGAAATTTATTATTGTCCAAGTTGAAATTTAAGCGTAATCCATTAGTTATTCCGCATACTGCAGCGTGATAGCATACAAAACTATAAATAAATAATGAGATAAGAGAAAAATACACTTTTTATCAATCACTAATGATTTACGAAAGAAAACGAGAAGTTATCTCGTAAATTTAGGAAGTCACGGCATCGCACGCATACCGACACCAAATTAATAACGGCAAACATTTATAATCAAATTTCTACGTAATAATAAACATATATTATTACACTTACAAAAACGATTCTAAAAATATAACTTTTATATTTTTCGGATACCGGGAAGGTACGTGTACAAATAAACTCGACAAAACACGGAGTACCGATTATACTGTTTTATCAAATAAAACAAAACAAAAAAAAAAGATAGCTGGCATCTCTCTTCCTCCCACACACGACAAAAGCACAAAACTCAGAAAATGAAAAGATATCCAAATCTCATTTTCAACCTCTACTCTTAGCTACCCACCTAGATCGAATCTTCCAAAGAGGGAAAGCCCAACATGTTATCCCATCATATCCTCCTCTTTCTTACCAAAACCATGTAAGTTTTTGATCTCTCCAAATCCTCTCTTTGATGCGCCGGCTATGGTTCGAATAAGCCAAGAAGGGAAGTCACGCATGCAATGGACCAAGAAAGAAGAATAAGAGCTTTCCATTTACTTCCCTACAAATAGAAAAGAGTTATCATAGTTTTCACTCATCACTCTCAACATCTCACAAAAATTAGGGTTCTATAAAACAAAGGGGTTTTCAAAATTGATCAAGGGGTTTCGCTAAGGGGAGCATAAGAAAGGTGGTGCAAGAGGTTAATTGATCCAGTTCATCTCGAGTCCCTCCAGTTGAAGCCATTCGTGTTCGGTTCTTCAACCCACTCGACCCATCATTTCTAGTTGTAAGGATAAGATCGTTATTTATCAAATTGTTAATTAAATTTTTTTTTATGTTCGGATATTACATATGTTAAATTAGGAAATCTTTTGAATTTACAAAACTGTAATATATTGTTGTTGTTGGGCAGTCGAGAACCAGGAAAAAGAAAACACAAACTTTTGAACTTCTTTTATAAAATGGTCTATTTTGCTTAAATTAATTTCGACCTATTTTGGGTTTTCTCTAGTTTCGGCTTACACAACTTTTCGTTTCGGTTTAGGATAGCTCATTTTAATTTCGGCAGAATTGATTCGCTACATATTCCTGTTTCATTCTTGTGTTAGTAAGACCGTTGAGCTGTTATAATAAGCTAGTAGCTTATGCTCGTAATTGGTCTACTTCGGGTCAAACCATACACCCCAGTTGAGACTTGGGTTCGGTTGAGAGAAACCCACGTCAAGGTACCTATTCTCATTGTTATAATTGCATCATACCGTCACAAAACCCGTAAGGGTGTGACTGGTAACAAACTTTCCCTTTCGAGTCAAGTGGTACTAGCAAGACATGAGTTGAACTTGGTCACTACCTTTACGTCTTTTCCCGAGTATGCATGGACGTTGTTACTAGCCTAGGTTGTTGTGATCACTATCGTTGATCTACAAAGACTAAAAATGTATTATAAGTGCTTGTTTTAGAACTTATCTTTAAATAGACATTGTTACCAACTTGATTGAGTTAATTTGTTCAGACCATTGTGTTTACCTTTCCGCATTCTTCCTTCCTTCGTTGTGATGGGATAAAAGGGACCCTTATAGGGTGTTAACTTTGTCCTGTGTTTGCCAAACGAACCCCAAGAGTGTCCCATGTTTTTTTTGTGGTGTCTCAAAGTATCAAGAGTATCACTAGGATGTTGGCCTGGCTCGTTTGTATCACTTCTAACATGGCTAACAACCCAACAGTGGGCTTTACACCTCCTTCTTAAATCCCTTTATCTACTTCCTTAAAACTAGTACAAGTAAAATTAGTGTTAGTCTTCATATGGGCCTCAAGCCCAGTCCAGCATGAAAGATTAATTGTTAGCAAGTTGGGCTGCGAAGCCCACTATTTTCAAAAGGTGCGTTTGGGGCTATCATACACAAAAACATAGATGTAAACTTTTCTATATAAAATGGCGTGACATTATATTCCATAAAATAAAGAACGAGTCGTGAAACAAGGTGAAGAGAACATGAAACTTGGTTAAGTATAATAAACTCACTTGACTTACTCGATCTCGACGACATTTCAGGGCGAACTAAATCAATTTTCATAAACGGATATTTTAGTATTACTTATAACTAAAACATAATATTTCGGCACCCTAAAAGAACTAATGAAAATACAAATTTTAGCTTAACCTTAAATTTCTTATATTGATTAGACTAGTAAAAGCCATTTTAAAACCTTGACAATTAGTCACTTTGATCGAATATAAACTTGTAAACATTTATTTACAAATGTAAATTCGGATAATTGAGTTTAATACATTTTACAAATAGTCAAACTGAGTAAATAGAAAGTTCCACCCGCGTCATTCAAATTTTCCATAACTACATAAATTATATTCACATACTACCAACGAGATATACACCTTTAAACTATATATATATATATATATATATATTTTTCAAACATATATATATAAACCAGGTCTTATATATAAATAACTTTTCGAAGCATAACATTAATTGTTTGTATTTGAAAACTACATTGCATTTTATTGATGCAAGTTATACATAAAAATTAAGCTAAGGCTTACCTTCTTTGAATAAATTCAATTATACAAAAAGGTCATAAACACCTATACGTACATATATACTTAATATTCATCATATTTCGTTCACGCCGACAAAGTCTCATCATATATTGTTTTTCGTACACTATCTTCTGGTCATCATCAAACCGAAGTCTTGTTCATTATCGATATCTTTTTCAGCGTGTACCTTTCCAAGTATTATCGTTTGGTCCTAATTAAACCAAAGTCGGAATTCCTTCTTCGAGATTCCTTCCATGTTATACCTTCATAAGCCGAAATTCACCCAAACCTTGTAAATTGTTTTAAGATAAATGCTGCCACACAAACAACAACAACAACAACAACAACAAAAACATTTGAAAACTTATAAAGTTAGTTAAACTTTAACGAGTCTTAAACATGAAGACTAAATATGCCATACTTAATTAGGTTGCGTGTCGGAGCCGTGCACAATCACTCCTTGATTTAATTCCCTTTAGTCTTCATTTTGCACATTGCCAAGGTGAGTTTCATAGCCCCTACTTTTAACTGCTTTATACTTGTTTTGGGGGAAGATACGTGCTCATTTTACTTAAATCATTTTACTTGTGCATTCCATGCATACTATGCTTTCACATGTTTAAAGTTTTCATCATACATAGATGTTTTATAGAGCATACCAAAATGTTTGACCTAGAATATTACGCAGCTTAGCCTAAGTCCTCAGATCCCAAATTGCCCTCTTCATGAACCGTCAATTCCTGCTGGGAAGCGCGAATGTTATAAATAGATCTATTGAGGGTGACTCCTCTGTTCGGTTGACCCCGCTTGGGTCAAGGCGAAACATATAGCATGTCGGGACCGAGTGTATTGGGATAAACACTCGCCATGGGCTCCTTATTTGTATGACTTCTTTGTGCATACAAGAACTGTCGTAGCTTCGGTTGCATGAACTTAGTGCTAGCGTAATACATTCAATATATGACATTATATTCGTTGTAATGTACATATACCCTACTTATGGTCCACTAATGAAATCTCTTTTATGAAATCCTTTATGAATTGAAATCATAAAGTTTATGACATTATGAAAGACATAATGATCAACAAAAATCAAATTTGAAACAGTGTACTGAAGTTCCTTTTTGAATAACTCTATGAACTCACCAGCGTAAGCTGACCCCTTTTAGCATGTATCTTCAGGTTTTGAGGTGATAGCTTATCTTTGGAGGCGCAAGGCAAAGGCATGGCATGGTCATAGATGACTCTGATTTATGTATTGGGACCACTTGTTTATAATGGGCCATTTTCCGCACAAATCAATAATGTAAACATTGTTTTTAAGAATGAATAAAAGTTTATTTATGAAAAACCAATTGTTCTATGCTTATGTTGTGATACCAATTTAGTAGCACCCAATACACGTAAGCTTCCGCTGAGTCATTTTTGGGGGTGTTACAGATTGGTATCAGAGCCTAGGTTATAGAGAACTGGGTATTTTTAAAACCTAGACTATAACCACTTTTACAAAAACTTAACCCTATGATCGACACGTGCCTGCCTGCCAAGCTGATGCCTCACTTATGATCCTGTTGAGATCATACTTGTTAAGATACATGTTTTATCACTGCTTACCTAATTTCATTATAGGTTATAATTATCTTTCCCTATACGTATACCTACGTATCACAACACTACACCTTTCCCTCACAGAAAGAGAATTATTGTTCTAATCCTTCAAGACAACCTTTAAAAGTATTGTGACATATTACTAGCGTAACTAAGCTAAGTATTTCAAAATTCATTGAACCTCGGGTGAATGTAGACTGATCACCTATATTCAACAAGGGACAGTGGGACATAGCCTGATCACCTATGTCCGACTCAGAGGTGAATTTTGCAGTACTTAGGATAGTTATAATAGCTTTATGTCCAGAGAGAAGATGATAATATTTTGATAAACATGTAACATTTCAATAAACCACACATTGACGGTTACCCTGAAGCCACACACTGGCGTCACACTACCCTAATCACAAGCCACTCATCGGCATACCCTAATCACAAGCCACTCATCGGCATACACTAATCACAAGCCACTCATCGGCATACACTAATCACAAGCCACTCACCGGCATACCCTAAACACAAACCACTCACTGGCATCCCTAAACATAAGTCACTCACTGACATTCCCTAATCACAAGTCACTCACTGGCATTTCTAGTCATAAAACACTCACTGGCATCACAATATCTCTTAATCATAAGCCACTCACTGGCGTCATACTACCTCTTAATCATAAACTTTATAATTTCATATCACAATCGGGTTATGTTATAGTCACACCTACCCCACACCTTACACCCCATGAACAAATCAAACCATTCTCGGAGCAACCTTTCAATAGCACCTATGAGAAAATACAATAAGCCTCTAGGAAAATCTAGAAAGACACGACAAATGACCTATAATCCCATAAAACTTGAAAAATTTACATTGAAAATTTAATACCTAAAAACTCCACCCACCTTCTAAGAATAACCGTGCCTACCTTGTTACTCTCCTACAAACAAAAGAGTTACCATACAAACCATTTTCGATTATCCCTCAAACCATTATAAACAAAATACTTCATGAAACACTTCATGAATCATTCCACAAACCAAATTACCACCTTACCATTTCACCATAAAATAAACTACAATCCTATCCATACCTTACCAAAATAAAGTATTCCTTAATACTTTGAAAGGTATTCCAGAACCACTCTATTGGTTACTTATTTCCTCGAAATGTGTTTTAAGTTAATACCCCATAAACAGAAATGATCAATGTCCTCCTTGATAGTTAAGCCTGACCTTAGGATGTATCCTACACCTCTACCTAAAACCATAGATAACCATGAGGTTCATCAACTATTAAAACCTCCAACTGTACCCAACTTAGACAACTAAACCTTACTCGTAGCCAGGGGTAAATGTGATATCTTGATACACATTCTTGCTACAATATAAATCCCAAATTTGAGGATTTCTCTTTAAAATCCAACAATAATACTTTTCAAATCCCTCGTAAAATGAGACAAAATACTCATACACTAAAAGTTTTGCAAAACTTCCTTATACATCCCATAATTAAGAACCGGTTTTACAATCTTTTAAAAATGTGTCATTTTTACATCTTATCGATTTTAAAATTTGGTTTAGTCAAACTTGTACAAACATTTAGAGAAATTCGAAAAACAAATGTTTCTTCACCCATTAAAGAAGAAAACACACAAACCCATAACGAACCTTAAGAATCAACCTATATACTTTGGAATCATGAAACACCAGAAATGGGTACGTTTTGATAAGACCTTGAGAAGTTAGAAGTGCCCACACTAACAAAACAGTGAAACCTTATAACATCAAGAATTAGAGCTTTCACCCAATGAACCTACCCCAGAAAAATCATGACTCCTCAGATAGGGGATGTGCTCATGGCACAACACCTAGGTACCCATACCCGAAAAGGAAACCCTAGGACAACCTAGGGAACATTCAAAACTTGTTCTAAATAACATCACCTCATTCCCGACACCCTATCGGGTAACGTAAACTGAGATCCGGGACGGATCTCCTGTAAGGTGGGTAGACTATAACAACCCGTAAAATTTCGGATTATTATAATAATATTTATTACGTCAGAAAATTCAAAACAATTATTTTCTGACAAAATGCCAATATCTAAAATTTAAAATCCGAGAGGTCATCTCGTTTCCTTAGAAATAAGACTCCGCTTGTCCACCATGTATCCGTATAATAAATGTGAAATTTATTATTGTCCAAGTTGAAATTTAAGCGTAATCCATTAGTTATTCCGCATACTGCAGCGCGATAGCATACAAAACTATAAATAAATACTGAGATAAGAGAAAAATACACTTTTTATCAATCACTAATGATTTACGAAAGAAAACGAGAAGTTATCTCGTAAATTTAGGAAGTCACGGCATCGCACGCATACCGACACCAAATTAATAACGGCAAACATTTATAATCAAATTTCTACGTAATAATAAACATATATTATTACACTTACAAAAACGCTTCTAAAAATATAACTTTTATATTTTTCGGATACCGGGAAGGTACGTGTACAAATAAACTCGACAAAACACGGAGTACCGATTATACTGTTTTATCAAATAAAACAAAACAAAAAAAAAGATAGCTGGCATCTCTCTTCCTCCCACACACGACAAAAGCACAAAACTCAGAAAATGAAAAGATATCCAAATCTCATCTTCAACCTCTACTCTTAGCTACCCACCTAGATCGAATCTTCCAAAGAGGGAAAGCCCAACATGTTATCCCATCATATCCTCCTCTTTCTTACCAAAACCATGTAAGTTTTTGATCTCTCCAAATCCTCTCTTTGATGCGCCGGCTATGGTTCGAATAAGCCAAGAAGGGAAGTCACGCATGCAATGGACCAAGAAAGAAGAATAAGAGCTTTCCATTTACTTCCCTACAAATAGAAAAGAGTTATCATAGTTTTCACTCATCACTCTCAACATCTCACAAAAATTAGGGTTCTATAAAACAAAGGGGTTTTCAAAATTGATCAAGGGGTTTCGCTAAGGGGAGCATAAGGAAGGTGGTGCAAGAGGTTAATTGATCCAGTTCATCTCGAGTCCCTCCAGTTGAAGCCATTCGTGTTCGGTTCTTCAACCCACTCGACCCATCATTTCTAGTTGTAAGGATAAGATCGTTATTTATCAAATTGTTAATTAAATTTTTTTTTTTATGTTCGGATATTACATATGTTAAATTAGGAAATCTTTTGAATTTACAAAACTGTAATATATTGTTGTTGTTGGGCAGTCGAGAACCAGGAAAAAGAAAACACAAACTTTTGAACTTCTTTTATAAAATGGTCTATTTTGCTTAAATTAATTTCGACCTATTTTGGGTTTTCTCTAGTTTCGGCTTACACAACTTTTCGTTTCGGTTTAGGATAGCTCATTTTAATTTCGGCAGAATTGATTCGCTACATATTCCTGTTTCATTCTTGTGTTAGTAAGACCGTTGAGCTGTTATAATAAGCTAGTAGCTTATGCTCGTAATTGGTCTACTTCGGGTCAAACCATACACCCCAGTTGAGACTTGGGTTCGGTTGAGAGAAACCCACGTCAAGGTACCTATTCTCATTGTTATAATTGCATCATACCGTCACAAAACCCGTAAGGGTGTGACTGGTAACAAACTTTCCCTTTCGAGTCAAGTGGTACTAGCAAGACATGAGTTGAACTTGGTCACTACCTTTACGTCTTTTCCCGAGTATGCATGGACGTTGTTACTAGCCTAGGTTGTTGTGATCACTATCGTTGATCTACAAAGACTAAAAATGTATTATAAGTGCTTGTTTTAGAACTTATCTTTAAATAGACATTGTTACCAACTTGATTGAGTTAATTTGTTCAGACCATTGTGTTTACCTTTCCGCATTCTTCCTTCCTTCGTTGTGATGGGATAAAAGGGACCCTTATAGGGTGTTAACTTTGTCCTGTGTTTGCCAAACGAACCCCAAGAGTGTCCCATGTTTTTTTTGTGGTGTCTCAAAGTATCAAGAGTATCACTAGGATGTTGGCCTGGCTCGTTTGTATCACTTCTAACATGGCTAACAACCCAACAGTGGGCTTTACACCTCCTTCTTAAATCCCTTTATCTACTTCCTTAAAACTAGTACAAGTAAAATTAGTGTTAGTCTTCATATGGGCCTCAAGCCCAGTCCAGCATGAAAGATTAATTGTTAGCAAGTTGGGCTGCGAAGCCCACTATTTTCAAAAGGTGCGTTTGGGGCTATCATACACAAAAACATAGATGTAAACTTTTCTATATAAAATGGCGTGACATTATATTCCATAAAATAAAGAACGAGTCGTGAAACAAGGTGAAGAGAACATGAAACTTGGTTAAGTATAATAAACTCACTTGACTTACTCGATCTCGACGACATTTCAGGGCGAACTAAATCAATTTTCATAAACGGATATTTTAGTATTACTTATAACTAAAACATAATATTTCGGCACCCTAAAAGAACTAATGAAAATACAAATTTTAGCTTAACCTTAAATTTCTTATATTGATTAGACTAGTAAAAGCCATTTTAAAACCTTGACAATTAGTCACTTTGATCGAATATAAACTTGTAAACATTTATTTACAAATGTAAATTCGGATAATTGAGTTTAATAAATTTTACAAATAGTCAAACTGAGTAAATAGAAAGTTCCACCCGCGTCATTCAAATTTTCCATAACTACATAAATTATATTCACATACTACCAACGAGATATACACCTTTAAACTATATATATATATATATATATATATATATATATATATATATATATATATATATATATATATATATATATATATATATATTTCAAACATATATATATAAACCAGGTCTTATATATAAATAACTTTTCGAAGCATAACATTAATTGTTTGTATTTGAAAACTACATTGCATTTTATTGATGCAAGTTATACATAAAAATTAAGCTAAGGCTTACCTTCTTTGAATAAATTCAATTATACAAAAAGGTCATAAACACCTATACGTACATATATACTTAATATTCATCATATTTCGTTCACGCCGACAAAGTCTCATCATATATTGTTTTTCGTACACTATCTTCTGGTCATCATCAAACCGAAGTCTTGTTCATTATCGATATCTTTTTCAGCGTGTACCTTTCCAAGTATTATCGTTTGGTCCTAATTAAACCAAAGTCGGAATTCCTTCTTCGAGATTCCTTCCATGTTATACCTTCATAAGCCGAAATTCACCCAAACCTTGTAAATTGTTTTAAGATAAATGCTGCCACACAAACAACAACAACAACAACAACAACAAAAACATTTGAAAACTTATAAAGTTAGTTAAACTTTAACGAGTCTTAAACATGAAGACTAAATATGCCATACTTAATTAGGTTGCGTGTCGGAGCCGTGCACAATCACTCCTTGAATTAATTCCCTTTAGTCTTCATTTTGCACATTGCCAAGGTGAGTTTCATAGCCCCTACTTTTAACTGCTTTATACTTGTTTTGGGGGAAGATACGTGCTCATTTTACTTAAATCATTTTACTTGTGCATTCCATGCATACTATGCTTTCACATGTTTAAAGTTTTCATCATACATAGATGTTTTATAGAGCATACCAAAATGTTTGACCTAGAATATTACGCAGCTTAGCCTAAGTCCTCAGATCCCAAATTGCCCTCTTCATGAACCGTCAATTCCTGCTGGGAAGCGCGAATGTTATAAATAGATCTATTGAGGGTGACTCCTCTGTTCGGTTGACCCCGCTTGGGTCAAGGCGAAACATATAGCATGTCGGGACCGAGTGTATTGGGATAAACACTCGCCATGGGCTCCTTATTTGTATGACTTCTTTGTGCATACAAGAACTGTCGTAGCTTCGGTTGCATGAACTTAGTGCTAGCGTAATACATTCAATATATGACATTATATTCGTTGTAATGTACATATACCCTACTTATGGTCCACTAATGAAATCTCTTTTATGAAATCCTTTATGAATTGAAATCATAAAGTTTATGACATTATGAAAGACATAATGATCAACAAAAATCAAATTTGAAACAGTGCACTGAAGTTCCTTTTTGAATAACTCTATGAACTCACCAGCGTAAGCTGACCCCTTTTAGCATGTATCTTCAGGTTTTGAGGTGATAGCTTATCTTTGGAGGCGCAAGGCAAAGGCATGGCATGGTCATAGATGACTCTGATTTATGTATTGGGACCACTTGTTTATAATGGGCCATTTTCCGCACAAATCAATAATGTAAACATTGTTTTTAAGAATGAATAAAAGTTTATTTATGAAAAACCAATTGTTCTATGCTTATGTTGTGATACCAATTTAGTAGCACCCCAATACACGTAAGCTTCCGCTGAATCATTTTTGGGGGTGTTACAGTTTGACCCTGTTTAATTTGACCCGTTTTTGACCCAAGCCATCGGGTTGACTCGGTTTAAATCGACCCGTTTTTCGACTGGAACAATTCAACCGGTTGAATCACCAGGGTCGAATCGGTTTCAAAACATTATGTTTAATCCCCAAATCTTCAAACTTTTATTATTTTTTATTTATAACCCATAAACTTTTTTTTATCACTAAACAATCTTTCGTTATAAAATCTCGTTGCTATGCACGGGTACTCGTCTAGTTTATACAAAATTCAAAAAGTGAAAACTTAATCTATACTAGAAAATATTGAGTAAAAAATGTGAAAACTCAATCTATATTGGGAACAAGTAGCCTGGCGCCCGTCGCGTTACGGCGGGACTTTTTTTTGAAAGTCATAAGCAAAATACGAATAGCTAATTTGTTTAATAATGAAGTGAAAGTTTCTTTGATGACCAACATCATTATTTCACCGTCACTCGCAAAATTTTCTAATGGCCTTAGCTGCAGCATTCGCGATTGCATTCAGTATGAAAATGGGCAACTTGAAGACGCCTCACTCGTGATGAAATCTTGGGTAATGGACTCAAGTTCACCCTTGATTATACCCACGAGTAACTCTCCTCAGTCGTAGAAGAACTCCACTTTCGAAACCTTCAAGTTTTCATCCAGCTGGTACAAAAAGTTCCCAAATTAGACATCCATCAGAAAATGGGTCGAGTCCTATAACAAAAATCTTTTAAGTCATACATGTTACACAACTTGAAAACTTTGGAATAAGTCAAAACCGTTATACTTCGGATAAGATTAACCTTAAATCCCCTGTGAGGTTCATATGTTAAGACACTTTGCATCATTAAAGTCAAAACTTATATGTTAAGACACTTTGCATCATTAAAGTCAAAACTTATCCTCGTATTATAGTGTAGCCACTCTAAAATATTGTTCATTATTGCAATAAGTCAAGTGAGCTTACTGAGTAGTAGTTGGGTGGCCTGCACGCTTGGCTGCTCAATACTCGATTTTTGTACAGGCACATACACTATGCATATAAATACATGTCTAAACTTGAGTTGTAGGATTAGTAATGAGTTCCACGCAAATAAGAACATACCCTCAAGCCTATGCAGTCGCCAATAGAATTTCGTATGCATAAAAAATTTCTGGGCTTAGTAATGATTCACGTTTTTGCACAAAGCTCTGTTTGTAAATGTTTTACAAAAACATGGATCTTTTCCCACATGCGCCAAGTTATATAAATCAAGTTGTTACAATTTTCTTTGCTTATGAGTGTTTTTTGAGCTAATGAGGGTTTATTGAGCTCTTATGTGGTCCGTCGGTGAAGTTCTAAACACGCCAGAGGTTATGCGTGAATACATCGGGTATACTTATACTTTGTTTCTACGGATAAAGCTTTTAAACCCAGAGAATGGCCAAATCCAGACCCATTTTCAGAAGCGTATGTGACTCAATCATGTTAAATCAAATAAAGAAAAAGACCTGCACATCGTAATGTATGCTTTGGAACCTGATTTATGGGTCTATTAGCAAGCCCAAAGGTTGCAGAGAAGGTCCAACATGTGATGAGAAATTCTAGCAGCTTTTGAAGAGCTAAGTAAAAGAAAAGGATTCATCCGTTCAGATTCAACTTAATTATTTGTCATTATAAAAGGGTGATGATACTTGCACCATTTTTATTTTTTTATTTTCGATTTGTACAACACGAAAAAAGTCAGGAACCACATATAGACAACAACATGTACAATTGATACCAGTAAATGGACAAAACACGATATACACGGAAGCACTTACTGTAGAAGTAAATACTATCCTGAAACGATGTAGCGGGCGTTGCAATAGTTGAACCAACAGCAGGCGCCCGTGGCATCTTTGTTGAAGCCAACTACTTCCCTTCAGAAGCGACTCCGTAACCTGGCGTGTCGTGTTCTTTTCATAAATTCTGAAAGGAAAACAGACGTTAAGATTTTCCAAACAACCCTTAAGGCGGGGAACACAAAGCAATCCAAACATGCCTTAATCTAATTAAATAAGAATTCGGATATTAATACTAAACATCTAACAATTTTCAAGAACCCCTTAATCTAAAAAATATGTAAAGCGTTTTAAACTGCAAGACTTAATCATCTTCATGTTTACGATTTCAGTCCTCTGTGTAAAACGTCTTACATATTTATTTGTCTTTTTAAATCGGGTAGTAACATGACCAAACCCATGTTCTCCTCATTGTCATTGGCCTCCAATAGCTTGTAAGACTTCTGTTACGCCTAGTGTTGCTCCTATTTTGTTCATGTTGTTTATAAACCTATAAAAATATAAGCAACAAACTCAGTTACCATTATAACACCGATTTATTACCAATAAGCCACTTAAAAAACATCATTAAATGTTGTAGTAAAAAGTTTGAATTGCATTGCAGTTTAGCATAAGTGTTAAACAGATGAGACTGAATAACACATTTTCCAGTCTCACGAATTCGATTGAAGTTCATCTGGTCACGTTAAAGTAGAGTTTCCCTTTTGAGGATAAGAAATGAATCAAACGAAAATGGGCCAGTTACACGGGTCAGTGTTCGAACAGATAATTTTTAGTACAACTCAAACTATATTCATGTCAAGAAGTGTTGGAATCACTCCTAAACTAGATTTCAAGTGTTAGTAATTAATATGTAATAGTTAGCTTAATATGACTTTTATGTTAGTAATCATGCCAAGGCTTATGTAGAAAGCCCATGAGCCTTGGCACAAGCCCATAAAGGAAAGGAAAGGAACTTGCATGTTGCCCTAGTTCCTTCCTATAAATAATGCTTATAAACCCTCACTTGAGGGTTGGTTGTTCAATTCACTCATTCACTCTTACGCATAACCTTTCATATTATCATACGTGTGTGTGTTTGTTATTGTTCATCCGATCTCTTCTTCTCTATTTATTATATTGATGCTTGTGTTATAAATATGGGAACCTAACAGTGGTATCAATCGCCAAATAGTTGGGTGAAAAACTTTTGTTTTTGAAGTTATTTAGTTTTACGCGTAACACGGGCTACAAACTTTTCACGCTTAAAAAATTCGATTTTTACACTTTTCAATCCAAGATTCTTGTACTTTCAAAGTTTTTAGGTGTTAAAATTTCAGTTTTAACCAAAAAGTTTCAAACTTTACGTGTAATTCTTCGTTTTTAAGCTTGGTTTCATACGTGGGTTTATTTCTACGCATAAGGTGTTTAGAAGTTTTGGATCATCAAGTTTCACACTTTTGTGTTATTTTGGTGATATTGAAGCTGTTTCATCACAAAAATCTGGTTTAGAATCACTTTTGGCTAAGAATCCGTTTTGGTTACATTTTACGCGTAACAAAACCCTAGTCTTACGCATAAGACTTCCTTGGTTTGATCTTCAGTTTTCGTGGTTTACTCAATGTTTTCTTGCTTGGATAAGCCTGAAAACACTTCAAATTTGGATATCATTTACACTGTGATAGTGTAAAGGATTTTTTGGGCAAAACCCTAATTTTACGCATAAGCTTAAACTTACGCGTAGAACTCTTTACGCATAAGTATTTTATTACGCCTAAGCCTTGTCTACGCATAAGCTAATCTTACGCATAAGTTTTCTACGTCTAACTTTCAGTTTACGCATAATCTTAGTGTTTCTCAATTCTTAAGCGTAAGCTAATCCTACGCGTAAATATCACTTTTACGCGTAAGTTTGGTGTTTTTACGCCTAAGTGTTAAGTTGCCTAAATTTGGTTTCTACGCCTAAGGATACTTCATAAACAACGTTTCATTCGACTACAAAGATCCATTTTACAACACAAGTTTTCAACATGTCTCAACCACCATACTCTAACTACTTTCCTTACACGTATACTCAACAACAACAACAACTAAGTCCACAACATCAACAATTTAATCAACAACAACAAATTTATCAACAACAATTTAATCAACAACATTATCTACAACAAGGAGCAATTCAACCACAAATGGTTCAACCACCACCTAGTCTTCAAGTACAACCTTACACAAACGTTTACAATCAACATCCATCCAAGAATACTATGAAGGAACCGTCTTGGTTTGCAAAGATGTGTGAAGCTTTAAGTAGCCAACAATTCATTCATGAGGCAGGATCACTTGATAGACCTCCAATGCTCACTCCCGGAAACTATGATCAATGGGTGATTAGGTTCTTTAGGTTTTGTGATCTAAAGAAGCCACATGGAAAGTTCTTAAAGAAGGTCATCTTGGAAGGTCCATTTCAGATGCCTATTCTCGTTACACCCGGAGATCCAAATGCTATTCCACCAAGAGATGATCTCACAAACATTGCAACAGTCGCTGACCTTTCTGGTGATGAACTTTTACATTTCGAAGCTGATGAGCTAGCAATGCAATACATCCTTTTAGGATTACCCAACCCGATTCTTCGAAGTATTGATGCTCAAAAGACTGCTAAGAAAATGTGGGAACATATTCATCTTCTTATGGAAGGAACTGAACTTAATCAAGAAGACATGGAATCCAAAATTTACTTGGCTTATGAACACTTCATCATTGAACCCGGAGAGACATTAGAGTCATATCATCATCGATTCTCAGACATAATCAATGACTTGGACAAACACAACATCATCATGCCAAGAATTGCTGTTAATACTAAGTTCCTAAGTAGTCTTGGTCCTGAGTGGGAAAAATATGTCATTTTCATCCGTCAAGCGAAGAATCTTCATCATGCTACTTACGGATTGTTGTACGACTATTTGAAGCCCCACCAAAAAGAAGTTGACAAAGAAAGGGTTATCCGTGGACAAACTGTTTCACCATCACTTCCGGACAATCAACAACTTGCTTTGTGGGCTCAAACTAGTTATCCTCCTCAACCCGCTCCTCAACCAACTGCAACAATTACACCATATGATCCGTCACAACAACAATCTCAACAAACTCAATTGGTTCCATACAACAACAACAATGATCAAGTACTTTACAGTGAAGCTAATGAGGACTCCGAAGCTTTCGATGCATTGCAACAAGGATTTGTTATGATTGCTAAAGCTTTTGGCCGGTATACAAACAAATCCAACAATCGCATTCGCTCCTCATCAAACACAAGGAATCAGGCTATTGTGAACAATGGACGTGTTGAAGTTCAGAATCGTAGTTATGGTAGTTAGATGGGAGGTGGTCAAGGGTTTAATGCTATGGGAAGGAATAACATTGGTGCTCCACAACAACAAAGAGCTCAAGTGGTTGAACAGGGGAATGCCAAGAATGGGATGAATGGTCTTCGCTGCTACAACTGTAATGAGAAGGGTCACCTGGCTAATGCATGCCCAAAACCGAGAACTAGAGGCAGTGCTTATCACAAGGAGGCTTTACTTTTGGCTCTTAAGGATGAAGCTGGTGGAACCCTCACAACAAAAGAACAGAGCTTTATGGCAAATGCAGACTCAGATGATGATATGGAGGACTTGCAGGCTAATGCAGTAGTGATGTTGATGGCAAAAATGCAAGCTCTCCACATGAGTGACACAGGCCCAGTGTATGACACTGATGGCTTGTCTCAGGTACCCGAACAAACCATATTCATCACTGATCTTATATCTCAGCCAACATCTGAATCCGACGAGGCTCAGAATGTTCAACATGAGCCATCCACATCTCATTCTGACGATTCTCAACTAGATCCCGTAGTTACATTTGATGATCAAGATGACCTTATGGTTACCTATGATACTCAAATTGACTCCGTGGTTATACTTGAGGATCTGAATTGTGATCATGTTGTGACTCACGTTGAACACGCTGAACCTTTGCCTAATCCAGATGTTGATCTCTTACTTAAAGATTATCAATCCCAAATGGATGAATGTCATTCATTAAATCAGCAATTACACAATAAAAATGCACTGTTAACCAGGGATATTGAATGCTTAAAACGACAACTCAATTTTTTCAAAACTCAAGAAAAACGTGAAAAAGGTTTTGAAGTCGCTTTTGCTAAATCACACCAAAACAAAAAATCTTTAGAACGACAGATTCGTGATCTAGCCGCATCCAAGAATGCTTTGTTGTCTCAAATAGAACAACTAAAACATGATCATAAACAACAACTTAACGCTCTTACCTTGGAAACTCAAAAATCCAAGTCTGAGTTGTTAACTTGTCAAAAACAGTTCTCTGAGTACAAAAAGCGTTCTACGAAACGAATAGATGACTATCTTGAGGAAATTGTCGACTTACAAAACAAAATCAAAGAGTTTCGAACTGTTGTTTATAAACATGGTGAATCAATCACAACGATTCAAAAGTTTACTTTCAAACCAAATCCAAATGGATATGGACCGAATCTTGCTGATTACAAACCAAAGTTTTCAAACAGAGCATTCAAACAAAATCCTGAAGTTTACAGTGCAGAACATAGAGTTGATGATTCAATTATGAGTGTTGTTGAATATAACCGTCAAGAGGAATTAGATGCAGAAGACGAGAGTCGATCAAAATTAGAAAATGTTGTTTATAACAAACCATTTAACTATTCAAAAGCCGTCACTTTCGTTGCACAAAAGGATTTTTCTAACACACCTTGGGTTATCACACCTACTTCTGAGGGTCCCCTTTCCAATAATGTACAAATTAATGGTCCTTTACCTTCACACTTAGTGAAATAAAACCATTAGCCGAACAATGTAAAGTCATTAAATATTTTGAAACATTCACTTCGGACATCAAACTTTTGGAACGTGAAATTGAATTTCATTCTGAAATAAAAATTGAACATTTTCAATCGCCTCTTGCGCGTGCACAAAGAGATATTATTCAGAAAAGAATTTTACCTCATGTCCGAAATTTGAAAAATTGTGCTATATATTGGGAAAGGGATTTTCACAAGGAGCTTGGACTTATGAAAAGAGTTTTCGAACAAACAGAAACATCAATTTCAAATACAAAACGTAAAAAGAAAATGTTACGAAAAAATGTTGATCGACTCTTGGAAGATGTTATGTAATACCTGAAATTTCTAAAGTTCACAAAAAGACCAAAATACCCCTACAATCAAAAAGTATGAATAACTAATTTAAAGAATACCAAATAAGCTATGAGAATTCATAAATATGTAAGAAATACCACATATGATCCAAATAAATTTTAAAGACTTTGAAAAGCTAATTTTATAGTTTTTAATTTTATAAAAACTCGTTTTGTATTTTATTTAATTAGCCGAATATATTTAATATGTTTTATAAAGAATTTAATTAATAAAAGCCCAATATAAATTCATTAAATTAAGTGTCCATTTATTTTAAAATTCGACAATCAGTTTCCAGAGCTTGAAGCCATTTTTCTTGGACGAGATTTAAGGTAAAGAAGGTGAGAAAAATCGTGTTCGAGGTCCTAAGCAGCTGGTTTGATCGTGGTTAGTTTTTGGGTCAGTTAGGGTTTCGGCGAGTGGAGTTTTTGTGTTTCTTTTGTTCTAACGACCAAAGCTCATCAAGGGTATGTTTCTAATGTTGCTTTCAGTCCTACAAGTCATATAGAACCTGTAAAAATTGGCCATGCATAATTAACAAGTCACACGAAATTGTTTTGGATTAAAAACCCTAAAAACAAATAAACTAGCGAATGAGCTTATGATAATTTTTAAGACCATGATTTGATTTTTCCAGAAGCTATTACATGTTATAAGACCTGAATAAAATACATATTTATGAATTCGAAGCTTGTGTGAATTTTCTTGAGTTTTATTGTTCGATTAAGCGTATGAAAAAGGAAAGAATTATAAAGGGACGATTAGGGTTTACATGAACTAGGGTTTTCTTGTTATCATTAAGGGTCATTAATACAGTAGTAATGAGGAATTAATGATTGGTTTAGCCTAGGTTTAGGGCTTGTACTTGAATTGTACATTATTCGGTTTTTACATAAAAGGTTTGGGTTGGTTTTGTAAATATTGAAACTTAAAGGTTATTTTTGTGAACAGTAAAATAATGGTACTAAACGTATAAAAATAAGTATGGGGGTTAAACGTGTAATTTTGGATATTTAGAGGGCCATTCGAATTGTATTTAACTTAAAAGGGTATGTTTTGTGAATTCTAAAACCTTTGGGCTAAAAGTGTAAAATCTGATAATATAAGGATAGGTCATATACTTAAAGATGTTAAGGGTGTAATATGTAATTCTGAGTAATTATGGGTCGACATGTGTAAATAAATTACGTAAGGACATGCATGAGTTTTGAGGTAACTTCGGTTTGTTTTCATGTACGTTCTAGGTCAAAGTGGAAATCATTAAAAGGAGTAACATGTTAATTGAATGCGTATTAAGTAATATTAAAAGTATGGAAACCCTAGAACATAAATAGGAAGTTGATTAGGGTTAAAAGCTAAGTGTGTAATTTCGTTATTTCATGTAAGTTATAGAAGTTGTGTAAACTATTTCGAAAGAGAATCCTAAAATCCGTCTTTGACATTTGTAAACCCTATACTTTGAAAGATGATCATATAAGCTCTTAAATAAGATAATTATCATATTAAACCCTTAAGTTTACTATCTATCATTTGTAACCCATAAGCTTGGCTAATTAATGATTAATACTCTAAAATGTTGGAATTCCGTCCGTCACTAAAAAAAAGGAGAATAATCTGTTATACTAATAGGTATTAAATAAATCATAATCCGTGTAGATTCGTTGGAGGAGACGCGACGTTACATCTTCGTATTTCTACATTCGTTTGCTTCCTTTCATTTGCTTTAAGGTACGGATATTCTGTCTTACTTTAAGACACTTGTGTTATCGTACAGATATTCTGACCTTTTCAGTAAAGGTCCCTCATGTTTTCCTTCTTTGTCATTCTCTCATGCTTATTAAGAATCCCAATGCCATTGCTATGAACCCTTTTTCTGAATGTTTGATCTGTTATATATCTGAATTTATGTTCTAGTGAACTATGCAATATCTGATGTGAACTTACGTTAGGAAGACTTTGATGTATACATTTGTTGAACCCTGCTATATTGGATTATGAATTTATGATTATGAACCTCTGGTTATGAACTTCTGTTTATGAATATATGATATGCCTTTACGATATGAACTATCTGATATGTTATCTGTGACCTTCTGTTTGACTATGATCTGTGCTATATCTGAAATCTGTTTGACTTAAGTTGGTTGATAATAACCAAATATTTAACTAGTCATGGGGGTTCCATGTCCGTATCAGTGATGCACCTCTGATATGACTCTAGGGCAGTAGAGTGATGTTCTGCCACGTCTCTGGATGGTGAAGCATATTTTTGAATATGTAGGAAGGGGCGTATGGATGCATCCTAGATCTGATCTGTTATCTGATATGTTATCTGGTGAATGATGTCGTGTGCAATACGCATCTTCAAGAAAATCTGGGAGCTAGCTACTCCATATATTTTCTGATGTTACCTTTTGAAGAAGAAAGATATTTCTGATATGATATGTTAATTGATGTGTTTATGACGTATTTGTTTAAGTGATTATTAGTTGCCATATTAGGATAGGATTAATATGTTTAAACATGATTCGTATATCTGATATTATGATTTGTTATTGTTACGTGAATGCGTTGATCTGCGAGATGTATGTGCTAGTGCACAATTGAGTGTTTTGAAGGTTAATTATCTGTCTGCATATGTGACCTGCCATGTTTAACTCTGCTAAGGTTAGGATTGGATCTGAGAACTGGTTTAGCTATTATGTCTGCCATGACTTGTCTGCCATTTCCGCTACTACAATATTGCATTAAGTGTATTAAATGTTGATTTATTGAGTTGTATGAATGTCATGATTATCTTCTAGGACTGTTTCCGTTAGTCTCTAGACATTCCGTTTGGCTTATACGTAATCTGTTATTTGATATGTTATGTGTTTGGTTGTTCTGATGTGTTTGTGTTTGTGTCATTAATGTGCTATGTGATGTCTAAATTGTTATGTGGTTGTTTGGATTTCTGTATATTTGTGCTTCCGCAGAATCCTAAAAGATCCTTCGTCATCATTTTATTTTGATTGCGTTACTCGTATATTTGTTCTGTTTTAGCTTTTGTTTCGTTATATCTGTTCACTGGGCTTTGTAAGCTCAGCCGCACTTTTCTTTTCCTGCGGCAGGTATTTAGCATTCGAGATGAGCTTATGGGATAGCTGATCTGGGCTTGAGAGTAGAGCTGAGAGTAAGATTTTGACCATAGAGATCTTAGATTTATTTGAATATTAAGTTATTTATACTATCTTTTGTAAGTTTTTGTAAAGGCTTCCGTTTTTGTACATTAGTTAAAGTTCTGATATGAAACCGTATTGTGATATCTTTACCCTTGTCGGGTCGGGGTGTTACAATTTATGGTATCAGAGATCTAGGTTTTAGGACCCTTAGAGCTTAGGCTATGACATGTGAGGATTGGGTAGACATTAGGTTTCCGTCTGTTCAGATACTTTTTCGATTCCTTTTGATGGTCGTTCAGATTTGACTTCGATATCCTTTTGCCTTCACTGAATTGGCCCTCCTCTGTTCGCATCGAATTTTGTTAGTTTGTTTTCGCTCGTCCTTTTGTCGATCGTTAGATGGAGACTACCCTGTGGAGCCGAAGAAGATGGTGCCGACCCTGCGTTGCTGCGACGGTTCCTGTGCTGGAGAGGTTCGTGAAGCAGAAGCCACACTCGACTGCCGTGCTGTCGGAGACATCTGGATGTTGTTGGAGGAAGTTGGATGGACCAACCAAAGGCGCAAGAGACGGAGACAAGATTCAACCGGTGGCTGAGAAGATTCATCTACTTCATATGATTTGGGCGCGACTTATGTCACTCTGATTCGTTTGTCATGCGTTTCAAGACGGTTTGATATTCTGATAAGTGATTCTGATCTGTATTGCTTTTCTCTGATTTGTTCGGAACTCGGTGTGAATCGTGAAGTTTTATCGTTTAGCATTCTGGTATATCTCAGCTTTTCTTCCTGGATCGTCAGTAATAAGTCATGAGGAAGAATACGAGGTGGACTCGGATTTAGAATCTACGGCTACTGGTAGGTTTAATCCGACACAAGAATAGGAATTTCGCTTCTGATTAGTTGTCCTCCTTATGAGAAATTTCTGACGTTTGATTTTGAGCTAAGTCCTTTTGTTTTCATTTTGACGTTTGAATCTGGGATTTTTAAGTTTTGTTTTGGAAGTTCATCTTAAGACGATTCTGCAAATTTTGTTTGGTTAATGGAAATAAAGCAAAAATTTGAAAGTATAGTTCCTGTCTGTTGTTTCTTTCTGCTAGATTCGTTAAGTTTCCGTTAGTCCTCATAAGTTTCGTCTGCTATTCATTTTCTTGGTGATGTTGTTTAATTACCGCTTGGATGAAGTATGGCCATCATGATGGTATACTCATGTGTATCTGGTTTGTTATAGTAGGTTACTTGCTATCTGTGTATTATCTGTATGTGGTATGCTTTGTTATGATATTAGCTATGTGTTTTGTCATGACCCGAGATCGAATATAATGACAATAAGAACTTGTTATGTGATGCAAGTATTATGACGCCTGATCAACGTAATAATACCGAGATCATATAATCTGAACTTATTGAAGGTATACGACGTCTGGGAAATGCCTGTGATTGATGTGTGATAGGACTTTGACTTGTATCTGTTATTTTGGTGCTTCTCATGTTCGTTTGAATTCCGTACCTATTTGTGAGATTTCGTCGATATTTGTTACGTATAAGTTTTGTACGTTTGGAATCCGAAGTTGTTATGATCTGTACGAACCTATAGATTGCTATGACCACCTTAACCTTATATGTTTCCCCATATTTCTGCGACTATTGAGGCCGATAGGATTTATTTCGTCTATGCATATGATGTCCTCATCATTAGATATCTGAATAAGTTAGAATTTGTCGTTTGACTTTCTGCGTCTCATTTGTTCTCCGCCATTATTCTGATATGTATATAATTATCTATTATAAGTATTTGACTATTGATTTAATCTCTGAATAAGTTTGAGTTTGAATATTCTGATAAGAAATTCATTTGTTCCGAGATAAGATTAACGTTCGTTATCTTCCTAGAAGTTCTGAAATCCGATTCGTTTTCTGTTCTGTTCCGTCTTGTCCAATTTCGAGGACGAAATTTTCTTTTAGAGGGGAAGAATTGTAATACCTGAAATTTCTAAAGTTCACAAAAAGACCAAAATACCCCTACAATCAAAAAGTATGAATAACTAATTTAAAGAATACCAAATAAGCTATGAGAATTCATAAATATGTAAGAAATACCACATATGATCCAAATAAATTTTAAAGACTTTGAAAAGCTAATTTTATAGTTTTTAATTTTATAAAAACTCGTTTTGTATTTTATTTAATTAGCCGAATATATTTAATATGTTTTATAAAGAATTTAATTAATAAAAGCCCAATATAAATTCATTAAATTAAGTGTCCATTTATTTTAAGTCCAATACAATATAAAGCCCACAAGAAAAATATTAAATCATATATATACACCATATACGGTTCTTTTTAAAAAACCCTAATAGTCGATTATACCAAACCGACTCCCAAAACCCTCCAAAATTCGACAATCAGTTTCCAGAGCTTGAAGCCATTTTTATTGGACGAGATTTAAGGTAAAGAAGGTG
Organism: Chrysanthemum seticuspe; assembly: GCA_019973895.1. NCBI lineage: Eukaryota > Viridiplantae > Streptophyta > Magnoliopsida > Asterales > Asteraceae > Chrysanthemum > Chrysanthemum seticuspe. The sequence continues at coordinate 150,766,801 of BPTQ01000009.1, read as the reverse complement.
AGAAAAATCGTGTTCGAGGTCCTAAGCAGCTGGTTTGATCGTGGTTAGTTTTTGGGTCAGTTAGGGTTTCGGCGAGTGGAGTTTTTGTGTTTCTTTTGTTCTAACGACCAAAGCTCATCAAGGGTATGTTTCTAATGTTGCTTTCAGTCCTACAAGTCATATAGAACCTGTAAAAA